>MU267653.1:0-22450 GCA_021014935.1 Hygrophoropsis aurantiaca
ACTGCCAGTGTATCACAGACGCGCAATTTCGGTTGTTGATGTCATCCGCCAGCAAGTCCTCGAAACACTCCGGCATCTCGGGATATAATTCGAAACTGATCGACATCAACGTGATCCTCGGGTATATTTGGGGTCACGAACTTCCCTTCATTTGTCTTTGCAAGCAACGAGGCCAATCGAGTCACAACTATATCACACACGCCGTGAGGCTTTGGGTCGAGATCGACGGTCATGAGTATCTTCAGTCTCGAATTTACAGACCTTTTCTAACAGACTTAAATCGATAAATTTCTATCTGATTCCTTCAACCACCCGTTATACAGCACGTATATAAAGGAAGGTAAATCAGCCCTTCAAAATAGTCATTCCCACTCACCTCCAGATATATGCATACTTCTGTTGCGCGCACTTTGGGCGCACCTTAATCAACGGAATGATATTCAACAAAGTCACTCGTCACGAGACGGTACAAGAAGGATTCGATCGATGTGGTTAAAGATGCAAAATTGCTTCAGTACATCATTAACATTGATCAGGCTTCTCAAACCCCTGGCGGCAGTCGAGCTTGAAGGAACTTATCACAGCATTGAACTTGGCAGTCCTTCAAACAGGCGCTACAGCCAAAATTGGATTATAGACGACCTCAGGAGTCACTGAAGTATATATGTAACGCCATTTTGGGTCACCGGGCATCAGGTTGGCGCTGATCCAACTTCGGTGATCTCCCGTGAAAAAGACCATCGATGATCATCTCCGAAAAACGGCTATATCCACGGCCTCACGAACACAGATGCTGGGAGACAGATATTTAGGGACAATCAAACAGAACCGCATTGTCGCACAAGAAGCTCCGCAGAATGCTCCCCCAAAGTTCCATGATCATCTCTTGCCACCTGTGTTTCTTGACACACTGTTATAATAATTCCTTGTACTGGCTAGATGGACAAAATCAGTCGACAGCGGATGTAACTTGTAGGTGTGGGCGACGTACAGACACAGACGGAGCCAGCGACATCCTACTGGCTTGATCGGATGTCTTAGCACCACTGCCGAGATCCGCAACAACTTTCGAGGAGTGGTGTGATTCCAGTCGATAAAGATCGCGTTGAAACTGGTTATTCAATTTATATCAGCCGTGATCAAAAGGAACACGACGCGAGTCCGTGTACAAAGATACGGGTACATACACTTGAGTTCCTTGCTTGTAAGTTGGCTAGGAAGTCTAAGCGTCGCGAAACATGGTCTTTCTCGTCAGTATTAGAATGAGATTTGCGCGCGTTGAGGCTTGCTCTACATTCAGCATCTACTTTGCTTTGTCTGGGCCGAATACCTACTTGGCCAGCAGGGCATTTGCATAAACTGGGAATAATTAGCGCAGCCGTCTAAGTTGATTGCTCGATACATACCTTCTGCAAGGATCAGATACACTCCAAACCAGGCCACTATGCATCACCTCATCAATGGGTAGCGCACGAAGAAAGAATATACCCACTGTTGTCGACTTTCCAGTAGCAAATTGCCACGGTCAGGCCAGTCAAACTTTTGCGAAAGTCAGCAACAACGCAATATACGTTTCAAGTTACATGTACGGACCTCGTAAAGACACCTGTTTCTAAAAATCAAAAATCAGATGTGAGCAATGATACTTATACGTGTAAAATACGACTCACCTATCGTGTACTTCATCAAGCGATCCAGTGTTCGAACAGTACTACGGAGAGATTCATACATTAACATGCAAGATAGTACTCCACTTACCGCTCGAGTGCGGTGAATCTTTCGCGTTTGAGGTAGTAACACATTGTCAATGTGATCAGTGTGTCACTAACGGCGCCTAACAGGAGGATTGCTTTGATTAACCATGCAAACTCGTGCAAAAGATTGTGCGAAGAGCCGCGGTCTTTGATTGCATATACTGCCATCCCCAAATCCGCTACAAGTCGCACGAAACATACCACCCAGAAAAAGGTGGAGATGTATGTGCGTTTGGAGATGACATGGATGCGATACACAAAATAGCCCTGGAACATCAAAAGCTGTGTGAGTATGGTCAAAGACACTCTGGGTAGCTATATTGGCACCTGCGCCATGGGTGGAACCAATCCACTGAATAGGACTGAGGACGAGAATCCTAGAGGGAATGAAGCCAGGGCTTCAGCCGCGGTTTCTCCAAATTTCACGACAGAGACTGTATACAGCCCGATAGCCACTGTAATCGAGTGGCCTACTAAGATGAACCTGGCGCAAGAGAAACAAATGACTGTATCAACAAACGCTCCTGTCCATTCGAGGGCACTTACCAAATGGATGCCACCTGTCGGACATGACTAGCTGTTGAGATGGCTACATGAAGTATTGATAGATTGACGAACCAGAACTTTTAGTCCTAAGGGGTCGCCAGGGTATTTGCGGTAATAATGGTATGTCTGCACTGTAACGATACCGAATAGATACACCATCACAAAAGCTCCGACGAGGAAAGCACCGATGGAGTTGTTGGGGTTCAGCATGGCGAGAAAGGATAACACAGACGACGATCAATGGGATTCCTGACCCCCGATAACCAAATCGCCCACTATTTAAACCCTGCATCTTGAAGAGATGTACTATCAGGTGCACCTATGCAACTTCTTAGAAGTCCGCTGGAAGAACATTGTACGATGCTTTCTTCATCACAATCATGATGTACTGAAAATAGAAATCTGCCATGAATTCGCTGTAGAATGTATCGTACTGCCCGTCATGCTGTGTCGAAGGTCGAAACGCGTTCTGAAACGAAATGCTTGTGAAGTTTAACTTACCATGGCGTGATTGTGGAATGGCATAGACTGGCATTGGGAGATTTGCTCATATCACTAATTTTAAAGATCACTAACTTATTCCTGGGCCCGGCGCTTTTACGTTACGGGTCACGTGACCTGTTCGGCGTCGCCCGGTGCGCGAGGCGCGCCTCGGTGGGGAACTGGCCTGTGTGGTAGAGCGGGCGAGCGGGAACGACGACGGCGAAGGTGAGCGCCACGAAAACTATTTCCCGGGGTGCCGGACGCACCTGGGAAGCCTCTCGAACAATTCCGGTACAATTCCGACCGCGAGAACATTTGTGAATAATTCATTCAACGGTCTCACTGGTGTGATTTGAATGTGGGTAGCTTTTTTGGTGCTGCAATCGACAACAAGCGGCGTGCCCCATCACTCGAGACCAATTTTGCCGTGTCCGCGGAGTGCCAATGCACTATTCTCCCCTGCCAAGCATAGCATCTCGGTCAACGGATCACTCTCGACAACTCAGTCTTTAATTTACCACATTCAGTATCGTTGAGCTTGAACTCCCTTACTCCATTGAAGTCATCAAAGTTCGAGCGGATTCGCTGCAAGTCAGAGAGGTCAAGAGGGGTGATATAGATAGGTGGTGTACCAGGTAAAACGATACATGAGAACGGTACTACAAATCAACAAATAGAATAACAAATAATGACTCTAGTACTATGGATACACAACTGAACCCCAACCTCCTGGGGGGGGGAAGTGCCGCCGGTAGTTGGTGCAATCGTCGGTCGCACATACACACACACCAGCTAAGGGTAGCATCTCCGCAGATCCACTCTCCCTGGCGGCCTGAATAGCGGGTAAGCGGCCAGTTGGAGGTAGTATGATCGGTGAGATGCCCGTGCTCGAGGCCGGTGTGGTCCGTGTGGATTGGCCCGATAGCAAGCCGCCGGCGACCATTGAGCTCATGGAGAGTTGGCTGAGTGAATGGGTAAAATGAGCACCAACCTTCTCAACTATGTCATCCATCTTGCGATCGATGGTACGATCAATAAACAGCTTCAGCTCCCTCGACTCGGCACCAGTGATTGGGTTGGTCAAGATGTGGTCTCCGTTGAAACTCAGCTCCATATGTCGAGGAATAGTAGATACGCCATCACAAAAACTCCGATTAGGATGGCGCCGATAGAGTTGTTAGTGCTCTCAGGCATGACAAAAGAAGATAATGCAGTCGATGGTCAATGGGATCCCTAACCCGCCCGCTATTTAAACTCTGCGTCCCGCAAAGCTGCATCAGATAATAGTAAGTTCAAATGTACCTAAGTTTGCAATGGTACCGGTACAATCATTTGTGTGGTGCTCTCCTCATCACAATCATGATGCACTGAGAATAGATGTCTGCGGTGAATTCTTTGAAGATTGTACAGGACCCGTTGTGCTGTGTACAGCTGTGTTCCAACGAAACATTCAGCTAAGTACTGTATTATCTCATGTGGCGCAGCGGCCAGCAGCTGGAACGAATATAAGCACTACTATTAGCTACCTACTGGCAGACTACCAAGTATTAGTGCAATGTCAAGGCACTGTGGCGATTACATATACATAGTCTGTACAACTTCTTAAGTATTCCTTAGCCCCTTCTTAAACTGTTCAATATCATTACTATCGCAGAAGTGACATATCCGTTACAATTGAAAGGGGGGGGGGGGACTTCAATGGACAGCTGTCTCGATGAAAGTTTATTCAAGCAGCGCATCCGGATGCTCTCTCGACGCCCCTGGACCATCACGCTCAACTTGTGTTTCCTGACAGATCGCAATGACAATCTCTGGAGCAGGCTGAGAATGATGTTTACAAGACGTTAATAGTCTTCCTTGAATGTAGATCCAACAACTTACGACCTTATCTCCCATTCCATTTGAAAGCCTAGGCGCTAAGGCATCATCGTCGAGTTCGGCGATATCTTTGAGGGGTATAGAGCGTGACTGCACCAATAATTCACGTTTGTATGGTTGTTTTCATGATATATAAACGCGTTAAAAACATTCCAGGTGATCAAAGAATTCATGAACGTACGCCTTGACTTCGTGTCCTACCACTAGCAATAAATGCTAAAGGCGCAGACAAATACATTGCATCATCAAGAGTTGAACGGTTCCTCCGAGCATTGAGGCTTGATTTCCACGGTCAGTACTATGACTTGTGTGGTATGAATGGAAATATCACTTTGCCATCAGAGCATTTGCATATACTGTAGGTCAGAACTATTAGCATAAGCAAACACACCAATTGTAAGGCGTACCTTCTGCCAAGATCAAGTACACTCCGAACCAAGCCACTTTATGCCGTCGTTAGCCGTCAGATAAGACTCGAAGGCAAACATACACAATTCGACAGTACTCACAATTCGTTTTCTCCTTCATGAAACATATTAAGATAGTGATTTCAGTCCAGCTATGGTAGTACTGATTAGCATCGTCCTAAATAATTAGAATAATTTGAGAGTGATTACCTGGTGAAAACCCCCGTTTCTGATGATTGTAAGTAACAATCATGAGGGGCCAGAATACAACTCACCTATCGTATATGTCATCAGTCGATCTAACAGTTTGGCTGTCCTGAATACCACGATAATCAACATCGCCCATATACAATATACTCGTAGCTTACCGGCCGATTGCTAAAGACCTTTCGCGTTTGAGGTAGTAGCACATGCTTATAGCAACAAGCGTGTCACTGACAGCTGATACAACAAGGATTGTCTTGATAAGCCACCCAAATGTTTGCGCGACATCTTGAAGAGAACTTTGGGACCGGATGATATAGATCGATGTGAACAATGTGCCAACTAATCGCAAAAAACAGGTTGTCCAATAAAGCATCGGAAGATATATCTGCTTGGAGAAGATGTATACGCGGTGCGCAAAGAATGCCTTCAACACCATATCGTTTTAATCCCCAGGGACCCAAGTCAACTTTTCGAGAAATGGTACCTGGACTACTGGACCGATAAATCCTCCGCAGAGAACGGACCACAAGAAGCCAGGAGGTAGTGGATCCAGAGTTTCCGCCGTCGCCTTTCCGAAGTTTGTGACACTGGTTGTATACATTCCAGCAGCCACCGTGATGGAATGTGCCAGTTCAAAACACCTATCATGGATGGTATCAAGTAAATCACTCGTAATGGTCAGGGCTTCGGGATTACACACCATACACATGCGACCTAAGCAAGATTACCAGCGGGTATCAGTAACTCTGAGGTGAAGGGGCATGTCATCACGAACCAAAGATTTCAACCACACTGAATCACCTGTGTACTTGCGGTAATAATGATACACTTGAATGCTAACAATACCGAAAAGAAAGATCATAGTAAATCCTCCGATCTGGAGGGCGCCGACGGAGGGATTGGCATTGGTATACGACATGGGAGCTGTCTTTGACCGGGGGTGATGTTACTGCTGGCGGAAGGAAACATTCATTATCTGAGAATCACTGTTTAAGACTCTCATCGTGGAGAAATTGTATCCCGTGGAGGGAATACCCAACTCATTCATCCCGTGCTTCGCGCCATGCATACTGATATGCTTCGGTTAGGGCATCATCAATGATTGATCTTTCGTGCGGGCCGCCCAGCTTGCTGATACCATCAATGAGCTATGGATAGTATGTAGGCTGTACACCACACACATGCTGGTCGTTATCGAGGCCATGGCTTTTTTCGGTAAGTCTTCACACATAGAACTTGAGCGTGTGAATTCTGGGGATTCGTGATAAATCTAACAAAAGATATTGATGCATTCACAGGTTTCCAATATAAATCAAGGCGACACGACTCACGGAGTAGTGGTATAAAACACGCACACAAGCTATCATTATTATTACAATTTGTACAGTGATAAGCATAGAATAGATAGAGAATATCCCACCGTGAACAATGTCACACTTGGGATCCTTTGAGATCATGGGATTTGGAGACGTCGATGGTCAAGGGTGGACTTGGAACTGGGCGAAATGGTCGATGAGGCTAACGTGATCAAGGGTGAGAGTGAACTCGACAGACCTGTATTGGGATAGACAAAGGGATTTTGGGGTGGGTTACTCTTGTCCATATTACCGTTGGAAATGAAGAACCTGGCCCCTCCGAATCGTATTCGTCTACTACCGTCAGATCGATTCATTGGACGCTAATCGCTCTTCTATCAAAATCATCAAAATAAAGAACAACAAAAAATCACACACCGCAATGGTAGAAAGGCTATCATTGGGTAAATGAGTGGTACGCGTAAGATTGACGACCGTCTCATTGGCATCAGTTTGAACACGTCGTGCGTTGAGTCTACGAGAGTAGCTGTCAGTGAAAATACTGTAAGCTGAAAACCTTGCTTACGAGGCCAACAAAGTGTTGGCGAAGACTAGAAAGGTTGTTAGTCTTGTACCCGAATCGAATGCACAGTGCACGTACTCTCTCCGAAGAAAAAATAGAAGGCAATCCAAGTGACTGGTACCATGTTCAGCAAACAAAGTTTCCAACATGCACAAATCATCTCTTACAGTTGTCAGGTAGAGACAGGAAGCAAATCATGATCAGAATTGCCGTTAAACTGTTGAAACAAATCAAGAGTCAACGCCATCCCTCGAACTGCGGGCGAGGAATGTTTACCTAGTAAGAAATCCAGTTTCTTTTATAATTGGTCAGAAAATATCACAAATCACACCTCGAAGAAAGACCTTGCCTATCGTATAAGCAATCATACGGTCAAGAGGTTTGGCAGAACTGGAAAAAAAATAGGTGCTGTGATAACTTGACGAGTAAAATGTATGGACTTACCGGCCCATTCTGAGAGTAAAATCTCGTTCACTTTTAAGGTAGTAACACATATTTCCAGCAATCAGTGTATCGTTGACCGCTCCAAGGACTAGGACTGTGGTAAGGAGCCACCCGTAGCTTGCGCCAAATGTTTCGAGGGATGGTACTTTGAACGCGAATGCTGCCAAGGCCATACTTCCAACGAACCGCGAGAGCGAGAATGTCCAGCACACCATAGGCATGTATATGTGCGCAGAGACAACATATACGCGATAGGCGAAGTAAGCCTAGATATAGGCATTTCGATATAAACGAGCACATCATACAATGATACGTAAATGCAATACCTGAACTAGGGGAGCCAGCAATCCACTTAATAGGATGGACCCCGATAGCCCGGTCGGCAAGGGCGTGAGGAGTTCTGCCGCTACCTGTCCGAACTCAATGACAGAGACATCATACATGCCAGCCAGCACAGTGATGGTGTGTACAATAGCGGAAAGTCTGTTCGTCATCTCATCAGTTGAAGTCCCAAACTTGAGATAAAATGACGTACAGAACGACTGCGACCTAATGACACACATGAACGGTGTCAGCTTGCAAAGCAGCAGGGCGGTGATCACAACATGAACTAAATGACTTACCAGAGTCTTTAACCACGCTGGGTCATTGGGATATCTTCGATAATAGTGATATGTCTGGATAGTGACAATGCCAAGCGCAAATGTCATAACAAGAGAACCAATTTCAAGGGCTCCGATGGTTGCATTGGCGTCCACCATGAAGACTGCGAAAGTTGAATAACGAGGCCGAGACGAAGTGAGGGCTGAACTACAAGGGATGGTTATCTGTTATTCTCATTTGATTCTCATGTCGATACCCGCATAGTAACTACCTCGGATGATGGCATCAAAGAGTTTGTAAGCAGTCCCAATCATTATCGAAAGGTGTGGTTAATCGGCGAATTCTTGAACGGAACGCAATTTCCGAAGCTATAATTCGTGGTGATGTTAAGGCTATCTGTGGGATCTCAATTGAGGTACCATCTTATGATGAGAATAAACTGCTACGCACCACCATGAGGCTGAAGTGCTGATGAGTGACACGACTATATTTATTCTCCCATAATACACCGGATTGGATACACCAACCGTTCTGTCAAGATTTCGTAGCTTTCAGTCCACGGTCGGCGAAGTTGATTGGATTAGCGGTTTATCGCACCCTTTACCTTCCAGGCATCCGTTGCGTGTCTTGCAGCTCTCGTTTACCAGGGTGATCTTCGACCAACCATTGGTCAAAGACCCAGAAATAGACGATCTTCCGTGCGAGAATATTGAGATCATGTGTATGGTACGTGTGCATACCGCGCGACTCTCACTTTTTCTGCGCATAGAGCTCAGTCAACAGCTAGATACTAATCCTGGTTGTAAACCATAAGCGCTTAAGCGCTCAAACCAAGTTGTCCGCGCGAACATTGGACGGCATTGGATGGGCTCGTAATTCTGATTGTGAATTGCTTGTGAATGTTGAGTTTAGCGTGGGCCATAGCCAAGCCATTGCACCGCTGGGTCGCTGACACTTTACGGTCGAGGGGTTTCGTCAAGGTATCAGCTGGGTGACGGCCATTGCCTGGCAGCAAAAGAGAACTCAGAACAGTAAATTCTGAAAAAGGCATTCATTGTGGGTTGCATTAGTAAGCAGTCTCGAAACGTTCGCAGTATTGAAAGTTGGTTCAAATATCCTCTGGCACTTAGTACTGACCATACGGTCATTCTCAAGTTCAAAAAATGTTGCTTTACACCTTGCCATGCCATCAGTGTGTATCAATGGTCCAAGCTCGTGATGGATTTGCTGACAGAATTGGTTCTAGCGAGAACCTTGAAACCAGCCGTCAATTGTGCCAGTGATAGCGCAAAAAAAGATCCCGGGACCGCACGCCAAATTCATCTTACACCCTGCGTATACCTATGTATAGCATACAACTTGACACTTCGCGAGATGGACTTCCTCAACGAGTTTTGCGCTCACACACGATCGTTACCAATTGCCAGACGAAGTACATGGATCTACACCCAGGACTCCTTATCAATATGATTGAGCTGCGATGATATCTTCCCTCATGGTGGCTGCGACCTGGTACGAAGTGTGCAATAAATTTACGGTGGGTGTCAACTTGATAGCATGGTGAATGAAAAGTCGATCGAAGTCATCTCCAAGATGGAATCAAGTTAGGAGGGCTTGGCCGTGAGGTGAATGCCTTTTATGTCGGAAGTCGATCGAACTTCTTTTGCGACCGGATGTCTGTCTTATGGTTGCAACGGGACCCAAACCAAACCGAATTTGTTGCGACGGCCAGTGGCAAACATACGTTGACATTGACTTACTCGCGTCCTTTTCATTCCACCTAGATGACGCAGATCAAACCATCATCAGCCGAAGCACTTTGGACTAACGCCAACGACAATATGACGTTTCCTCACCCTGCCCTTTTACTCGTGGAGCCAGCATGTTGGGTGGCAAAAGAGTTGCTTACGACAGTCAAACTGATTCTCATTTGATCCTACCCAATTCAGCATGGAAAAACACTGGCTAGGCGTAAAGCTAGGGGGGCATGTCATAAACGATAATGAAGTACACCACACGCACCAAACCTCGTATGACATTCCCTAGTACTTATTCGGATCCGTTCAGTATCTATAATCACAGTAAATGGAGCCAGACTTGCGTGACAGATTCACGCCGGAACCTGTTGGGATCATACAAAAGCTCATAGCTGTGGAGGTTTGTCGTCCCAATACCAAAGTTCTTGCACGGATTATCGCACCAAAGCCGATCGCCATGGCCAATGCACCAACCCACGCCACACATTCGAGATCATCGTCACAAGGATCACAGCACTCAACCTTAGTATTTGACGATGATTATCCAGACATTCCCAACGTACAGTCGCCTCTTGCAAAAGACGAGCCTCCACGATCATCGACCTTTGCCGAATCAAAACACAGCCAGGAGACTGATCCATGCGGTCACGTGCACCCTTATGACGAAACGATCCCCCATGAACACTCGCACCGCACAATTGTGCTTTGTTTCGATGGCACAGGCGATCAATTCGATGCTGATGTCAGTGTGCTCAACCGTCTTTCGATACTGTATACGTCTCATATCATTACCGATTCAGAATTCCAATATTGTCCAATTCTTCTCCATGCTCAAAAAAGACGACAAGAGCGAACAATTGGTGTACTATCAGGTAGTAAGATTCTCTCGAAATTTTAGAGCATGGTGATTAACCATATCGTTCAGGCTGGGATAGGAACCTATACTATCCCTCAAATTGCTACGCCTTGGATGGCGAATTTTTCGAAAACTCTCGATATGATGATCGGCATACACCTCAATGCACATGTTATGGGTATGGTTCAGTTACTGTACATGTCCCATAACTTGACATCGAACGTGCTATTTCTCAGCCGGTTATGAGTTTTTAATGCAAAACTGTGCGTCTTTTAGTAACTTGTTAATGAAACATACTGACTCTTCATGAAGACGATGCTGGCGATAAGATATGTATTTTCGGTTTCTCACGTGGGGCATACACAGCTCGAGCGCTTGCTGGCATGTAAGTCTTCATTGATGTGGTCGACGCGTAGCGAGATCACTCACTTTCTAGTCTCTAGGCTCCACAAGGTTGGGCTTCTTCCGGTATCGAATCACCAGCAGCTTCCATTTGCATACCATATGTACTGCCAAGACGACGATATGGGCTGGAACCAGAGCAGAGCATTCAAGAAAGCGTTCTCGATCAACGTAGATGTCGAGTTCCTCGGAGTATAGTCTGTCTCCCTGTTGCATATCTCAATCAAAAACATACGGTTGAATGACTTGGGTGCTATAGGGATACAGTGAGCTCAGTTGGGATGTTTCCTCGCAGGCTTCCGTTCACCCGAGCTTCTGATAACATCCGTTACTTCCGCCAAGCACTTGCCCTTGACGAACGTCGTTTGTGAGTTTTGTTTTGTCAGCTTCTCGAGGTCCTTTTGGTTAGACAAAATACAACGCAGTCGCTTCAAACCCAGCACGTGGCGATGGCCCCACCCCGACCACGAGAAAGGCGTTAAACGCGAGCACATGGCGCGCAGTGTAAAGAAGGGGACCGCTTCGTCCCATCATGAAAGCAAAGCCACCAACAATCGGAAGACAGACGTCGATGAAGTGTGGTTTGCTGGGTGTCACTGTGGTCTGTATCCAACCATATTTGCGTTTACTTCATCTTATTCGTGTTTACAAGACGTCGGGGGCGGTGCCGTACCGAATGGTACCCGCCACAGTCTCGCGCGCATCCCGCTGCGCTGGATGATCCGTCAATGCTTTATCGCTAACACTGGCATCCTTTTCCACCGCGAGACGTTCAAAAAAATCGGGATGGATCCTGACACATTGTACCCATACGTCCAACCGCGCCCTCCTCCTATCTTTCAGGATAATTGCATCTTCGAGTCCATTCCGGACTCTACTGCCGAATCATCACCATTACCATCATCATCATCATCCATTAACAGCACGAACATTCGACGACCATCTCAGCTAATTACCATCCCGAATCCTCCCGTAATCTCGCATGAAGACGACCCAACACTGATCGTATACACAGATGGTGGCAAATTCCAGAGTGAAGAGCTTGAAGATCTCAACGATGCGTTGTGCCCAATATACGACCAGCTCAATCTGGCAATGGCGTGGTGGGTCTTGGAACTCATGCCTCAAAAATTGCATCCCTACAACGATGGCGATCATTCTTGGCTTGAATATTGGACGTGAGTTCATGTCACTGTCTTACTCTGCTGTACGATTGACAAACGATGCGGACTAACTGACTCCGCTTAAAGGATCAATATGGGTGGTGGACGCGAGGTCCGTAAACAGGCTCAAGGGGTGAAAGTACATCGAACAGTGAAAATACGTATGGAAGCGGAAGGATTATGCGGTGGGAAGTATTGGCCCAAGGCTAAGCTAGCAGATGAACCTCAATGGGTTGACTGAAATTCCGCAGATGGCTCGACTCACAGAGGCCTTAGGAATCCGTTTTTAACATGCTTCCCCATTTTGTATCCCCAGTTGTATGAATGATGAACAAATATCAAATCCAGCCCACTGTGAACTTCGGTGATTCTGAGGGTGTGCGGAACTACTGCAGCAATTAGATTTGGGGGTGGGTTCGTTTCTCCGTAGCTCCCTTTCACGACGATCGTCTTCCTCTTTGTTTTCTTCTTTGGTAACTCTCATGTTCACCTTCAACGAATTTCGTGTTCTTCCCTGATACCCCCTTCTTGTTTGACTCGAATGCTACGGTGGCCTTGGCGAGTAGGGCGATCCGTGAGTCGTCACCCCATGACATGAGCGTGGATCGTGCGCCTCAGAAATATCGAAGGACGGAACGTGTAAAAGTTATTTGGAGACGTCCCAGACCAGGCAAGGAAGACATGGTCATCATGAGTGATGCAAGAAGCTGGTATTCGTTCGGTCAGCCGTAGCGGGCGCGGATGCTCGATCGTAAAAACATACAGACGTTCCGAGTCGGCTGAGAACCGAAGGTGGGCTGTCTGCCGATAGCTATGTGGTGGAACGTAGATAAAAAGAACGAGGAATGTGGGGCATGCTGATTTGGACGGGGCACCGATGGAGTCGGTTTGAGGCGTGTCTGAGGTCTCGGCGCTAGCTGGATCTTCATGATGTTCATCATCTATCTCCAATACGGTAGCGTGTGATGGCAAATTAAAATCAATTTGCCTATGGATCCCCACAGCCCTTGTATGGCCATTGAAGGAGGGCTCGACTGTAACGCATTTTTTGGTTTCTCCGAGTCCACATTTAACGTGGAAAATCTTTTTGCTAGGTTCGAAAGTTACCGAGTCAACACCATTTTCGGGTCCTGGACCCAACCTCAGGCCTCAGGTATTACGCAGACACATTGATTTGACTTGGTGAAGCATAAAGTGAGGTCCAAAAGCGCCTCCAGTGAAATTCAGCTTGTAAAGCGTTCCACACAGAAATAGGATCACTTCATGACAAATTAACAGATTAAACACGTACACACTGGCCATCTCAGGCCGACAAATTGTAAACACCACCATTGCGAGAAAAATGCATGAGTTGTGGTGCGTATCTCCCTCATTGGCAACGGGTGTTACGCATGAAAAGGTATTAATGAACAACAAGTCTTTCCGTTTCAAGTTCGTACAGGATAGAAAACGGTTCCTCGCCATCAATTGTCGAGTTTTCTGTGCTGTTCAGGTCATAACACAGAAGTTTCTGCCGGATATCATTAAGCGCTAACAGCCACCTGCCATAGACAAGCCGTAATTGCACTTTGTTCTCGCCAACGTTTATGACACGGGTTCGTACAGACCTGCGTCAGGTTTCGGAAGCTAGTTGAGCGTCAGGCGAGCGCTTCGAACGAGAATAGACTCGAGAATCGCGGCTGTCTGCCATGGAAACGGTCCTTGCGGGCGTACGAGGGCAGAGGTACGATGTGCATGGCTCCAAATTGAGCGGCCGTCGTTGTCAATTACGGTCAAACTCTGGATGACGCACAAAGTTCAAGGTTTGTAATTGGCGAAAAAACTTGTCAATCCCGAAATGGCAAGAGCTTGAAAATATAACAAGCACAAACAACCACCTGGGGTTCGATGGCTGTGGTTTCCATTATCCAGACATAGTGCGTCAGACCCTCGTACCAGCATCCATTGGTCAAACCAAGTGGTCAATGTATTCTAAACTGATTATTGCTTCAAATGCCACTAAATACTGATATGCCAGCGCGGATCAACACTGGACGATTTTAGGTGTTTGTATGCTGATGAATAGACAGATCAAGACTATATATACAAACATAATGATAAGGTAAAAGCCTGTCCTGATAATGACCATAACCTACACCGATATCCCGTCCCCCCTCATCTGACCCAAGACTGTAACCTCTATATCATAACTGCATCTGCATCGGAGCCCATTGATCCTCGACTTTAACATCTATAGCGCCCCTATATTTCTTCAAAGGCACCTGTACCTCCCCATCGTCCAATCTATCCAACTCAGACTCATCCTCTGCCTCAGTTTTGAGTCTTTTGAGTGGATTCAATGATTGATTAGAGCTTGATTCCGTGAGCTGCGAGTCGGCTGGACAGCTAGATGATTCAGTCATCGCTCCGTCAACAGGCTCTTCTTTCGCGCCGTGGCCTCGTCCTTGACGCTTCTTCGACTTGAGTTTGGGCTTCCTGATACGCTTTGGCGAAGGGACGAACTCTTTTTCGTTTCTCACCGCCCATTCGATCTCGATGATTCTGCAATAACAACCCCAAAGATCAGGACCACGTTTCCCTCGCGGAATCAAACAGTGAGAACGCGACACACCTCTCTTTGAGCTTGATATTGTCTGGGACATATGTTTCTGCAACGCGGTACAGATCGAGAGCTGCTTGGAGGTTACCCCTAGCGTGGAGTGCCGATAAGCAGCCATTACAGTATCCCACTCGGAAGCGACAACTTACTTCTCTGAATTGGTCCGCGCAAGCGAGACGTACGCCCTGCCCATTTTCTTCCTCGAGATGGGTGAAAGCGGCGCGTTTGCAGACGTCTGATTAACCGTTCGTACGCCCCGCTCGCTAGCCATGCACACAAATGGGATCAAAAGATTACGTTGTACATCAGTTTTTGGTATGAAAGCGGATACAAAAAAGAGATTCGCGAAAGAGAGATCCGCGATGAGCGGGGGGGTATTTATGGTAACGATAAAGATATGGAAGTAAATAGGGGGTGGGATCACTCACAATTTGTCTTCGAGATTCTGCAAGCGAGTCTTGAGCTCGTCGTCTACATCGCGACTTTTATGATGCTTGTCCCGATGTTCGACATCACGCTGTTTTTCTGGTTCCTCCGCTCGTCGGTCTTGACTTCGCGACCTCCCCTGCTCGCCACAGAATTGCTGCGGTTCCAATTCCTCATGTTGTGAATATGCTCGCTCCATCTCCTCGCGATGGGACTGTTCTATCTCTTCCCGATGAGATCGCTCTCTCTCCAGTTCTTCCCGATGAGATCGCTCCCTCTCCAATTCTTCACGATAAAGTCGCTCCTGCTCCAACTCTTCCCTCAACCGTTGCTTCTCATATTCCTCATCAGCACGCCGCTGCTCTTCTTTCTCCCTTTCCCTCTCCCTCTCCCGGTCTAGTTCATCCTCACGTTCCTTGAGCCTCCTCGCGACTTCCGCTTCGACAGCCTTCGCAATCTAAACAAACCAACCCCACCCCGTAAATTCCCCGTCACCACGAACCAAAAGGACGCGGAAACACCTACCCGTTCGTCAATCTCCCGGTCCGTCAATTGCACGATGCTCGGGCTAGCTCCAGCGCCCATATTGGCTGCACCAAGGCCGGCTCCTATTCCATATCCAGCACCCCCGACGCCAATAGCGCTCACTCGGGGTAACTTCGACGGTCTCGAACGGCCTACCATACCACCGCCACCGCCAATAGCATCCCCTATCGCACCCGCAGCCCCAGCAAGACTCGTCCTCATCTTCCCCAGTCCGTGCTTGTCCGCCCCTGAAGTCAAGCCAGACGTTCCCTGAATCTGGATAGGCTGCAGCACCGCAGGCGCAAGCTTGGCAGGCTGGGGTATAGCCCGTGTCGCTGCGAAATGCGGCTTTGGCTGCGGTCGCAGGTCTGTTGAGGCGGGCGGTGGCGATGATGAGCAAGATGTATTGATCGATAATAGGGGTGAGTGGAAGCTTACCGCGTTCGTTTACAACAGGTCTATTCTCTACATTCTTGGTCCGTACAGCGAAACTGATTGGGAGGAAATGGAGTTAGTCCCAGTTAACCAAATACAGTTTCGAAAAGGGATGTGACCATGCGGTCTTGTTCAGGTCGTCTCATGGAAGAAAACCACAACGCACTTTAATGTATTCAACGTGTCCTGCCTGAACTTGACTCCGGGGGCGAGGTTACAGATCAACAGGCCCACAGAAGAGCCGCCGAGCGCATCTTGGAGAATTCGGGTCAACTTTGAGTTACGGTATGGGATCCGGGACTGCATATGTAGCGATGCGGATACACGCAATGTGCGGAGGCATCAAACGGAGTGTTGCGAATGTGATAAAACACGGTTCAAGAAAAATTAACATCGGGTCAGTCACAGATACAGCAACGAACAAGGAAGCAAATAAAAAGCCAAACCAAAGACGGCTCTTCAAAACCCCAAAGTCGCAAACAAGGGGGATCGTGTGCCAAAAACCAGAATACTCCGGGACTCAACACATCGCGACGACATGTCTGCCGGAATAGTGGAAAGAGAAACCCAAATGAGTAAATAATACTTACAGCCCCGCTATTAAGAGCCCATACCACCTGGCCCAATACGCTCAAGCTTTTGTTGATCGCGGCGCTCTCGGCGAGGCGTACGGGATCATTATTGCCAGTCAGCTTGTTATTCTCCGAACCTGCCAGGTCGACGAGATTGATTTTTCCGGTCAGTGCTGCATGGGTGCGAAATGATGATCAAAGGTCAATGAATGCGTCAGATCGACCAGAAAACACCGAAATGGAGGGATGGTGAGAGAACGTACTCTTCTGAGCCATTGAGTCCGTCATAGTGACGGTGATGGTGAGGACGGCATGGGAACGAGATGATGCTCGATTGAGATTGGTCGAGCCAACTGAGCGATGTTTGGAGGCGCGTCTATGAAATTCAATGCAAACATGTTAATATGTTGGTGGGAAACATTATAGAAGCATCGAGGGAGTGAGATATTGGCAAGACATCATGATGTGAGGAAATGCTAAAGGGAATCAACGATAAGTGGGGGAATGGGAGACTCACGCGTATAGAGAGTCAAACTCTTGTGCTGACTGGATAGGTAAAGATGTCAAATTAGCGACGAAGACTTGGCCAGCATCGTTCTCCCTAACAGGGAGTTTCGGCGCCTGCAAGTGAAGTACAATGTGAATATACCCATTCATCTCAGAATGTACATATCGACAATAACCTACCGTTTCACGATTAACTAGAAGATCATATACCTCGTCTTTGTAAATCTCCATATATGACACTGCCAGCGCTACGTTTGAACGTTGCAATGTCGATTGTTGCTGGAACATGGCCTACAACAAGGTGGCACGTCAAAATTAATACCGGTTCCACCCAGTATCTGATAGCCACGCACTTTAACGACCCTTGGAATTACGCCAGGATTTACCTTATCTCCTTGCATCGTGTGTGTCTTCCCCGAGCTCGTGACTCCATATGCGAAAATTGTAACGGTGACGCCGCTGTATACGACATTAATGAGAGGTTGAACATCCCGTTGGAATATCTCTTCTTGGGTAGACAGTTGATCATAACAAGATGTGAATGGAAAATTGAATATTTGGGACGGATCGCGTGGGTTCGTCACCGATATCGTGGAGGGGATTGTTGGGTCACTAGAGTGTGTGATATTAATGCCGGAATCGTCGATTTCATCGTGTATACGTGGGCGTAGACGTGCGGCTATCTTTATCTTCTGCGACATCCTTCGTCTCTCACCGACGTGTTTGCAGAATTTGAAGTCGTGGTTGTGGTCAAAGAAAGGTTGAGCAACTTCAAGAATTAGAAATCCCGAAAACCAAACGCGTAGATCACGTGATCGTTCTTACTCGGAGCGGCAAACATTACTCAGTAATAGCAACAGTACATACTTTTAGTAAGAATCCACAATCATATTCCTTACCACTACCACTTCAATCAGCCTTGAAATCACAGTTTTCAGGCTACACTTCGAATAAAACTGAGGTAAGGCTAAATATGTCTGATTTTACGAGGCCCTTCAGGTACGAAAAGTGGTTTCTTTGAGTGATAAATTCTTTATTCGTCTTCCGTAGGCATATCAAAGTAGTTTCGAAAGAAGATAGTCGTTCCTTCTTACAATGGGACGGCAGGCCAAATGTTACAGCACTGACTAGCCAACTGCTGCAATACTCATTCCCCTACGGTTATAACAATACTCATCCATTCATGGAGAGCTAGCCCCAATACTCATTCACCCACATCAATGGTACCTGTCCCTTCCAAACGCCATCGACGTTGGTCTTCCATTGTCAATAACCCGATGTGACTGGGACAATCAACACCGATGGCCAGGTCATGGGTTTTACTCGTCAAGTCGTCCTTCAGTTTTGAATTGACATTCGTCGACAGTCGTTTTACGAGTCATTTGGCCTTAATCTGAATCAAATTAACACAATTTGAAGCACACTGACACACCCTGAATCACACTATGATGAAACGGATTCCCATGTCGTGAAACATTCCTCATCCAAATCTTGGCCTCGACCCTGGTCGGCGAATGGCTCTGGAGGCTCTCTTCTCAGGCAAATCGTGGTCTGGGTTCGCTTATGATGCAGTAACGAGAAACACTCAATACTTGAAGCCATCTTGAACAGTGTAGTTGTCGCAGTCATATTTCTATCAGCTGGTCAGAATAGAAATTGGTCGCTTCGCTGACACGAGCCTAAGCACACTCTCAGTGTCGCAAAGCTCGAAATATGCCTCCTCGGCGATTATTCATCCTAGGCACCAATATTCCAATAACAACAGGTTCATTTCTTTCCGCCCATATATCAAAATCATCAATTGACCCAGCGCTGATCACTTTAAATGAATTCCGGGTAAGCAAGTTATGACTCACTTGCGCTGATGGCCCCACAGATAGCTACTATCAAAATAATTTACTCGTCCACTCGTTTACCCTCAGCGAATTGATGGCAGCAAACACGGTCGCTCCAAATCGCGTTGCAGCTCTGGATTGACTGTTTCGGATCTCCCTAATACTCAGAAGGCGAATCATATTGCCGAAAATAGCCAGCGAAACATACCTCTTGTTCCCTTCTACCCTTCTCATCTCCCTCTGGACAGGAATTTGGTTTGTCCAGCGGTTACTTGATAAAGATTTCTATATGTACAGCATGTTCCTTTCTGACATGACCCAGAGCTTACAAAATGTTAAATATGATGATAATGGCTACACCGAGTCCATAAATCCATCGAGCCAGGAAATCCCCAAGTCCCCAACCGGCGTTCAGAGAACAACGCAGCCACCACAGCATCCTCCATGATCCCCCTCGCCGTTGTCACCCTTACTCATGCTACTGCCATACGCCCCCGGCCCGCCACTGTTGGCCATCGTCATCCCAGGTCGACCCGTTTGCCTTTGCTGCAAATGCAAAGAATAATCACGTCAACAGACTGCCCTATCGATATTCGACGGCATAAATCGACAGCTGCCTGACCTTGTTAAACTTCCGGATTTCCCGGACGAGGGTACTAAACGCCTCGTCAACATTGATTCTGTCTTTCGCGGAGGTTTCGATCGATTTACACCCAAAATGTCGGGCAAGATCACGGCCCTCTGCACGCATGAAACAATCAATACCACATCATTGATTCTGGGCCCGAGCTTACCGTTCATCCCCACCTGCCGCTCATACTCGAGATCACATTTATTCGCAACGATGATGATCGGAAACGAATTTTGGTCTTTTACGCGCAGGATCTGCTGATAGAACGTGCTGACTTCCTCAAAGGAGTCGCGGGATGTGATGGAATATACAAGGAGGAATCCTTCCCCCGTGCGCATGTACTGCTCTCGCATAGCACTGGTTGATAAGAAAAGTTAATAGGCTACCCGGATAGGGCTTGCACAGCAAAGCCTACCCGTATTCTTCCTGGCCAGCAGTGTCGAGAACATCGAGCAATGCCACTTCGTCATCGATGACACACTGTTTGCGATAAGAATCTGTTTATATAGCGAATGAACATCCTCGAGCCTGAGATGCATGTTAGTACCCACCTTCGATGGTTGGGTCGTACTCAAAGACAAAGTGGCTTTGGATGAATTGTATGGTAAGTGCAGATTTTCCAACGCCTGGACGGTGCCAGTGAATATGTAGCGGCAGCACACATAACAGGCTATCACTCACCACCACCACCAACGACGACAAGCTTGTACTCCCTCAAGAACTGTGCCTATGAACATAGTGACATGATGAGCTCCTGTGGGGTTCTCCCACTCTATGTCGATGGTTGCGAATAGACTCCGCGACAGCACTCACCCGAGACATGAGTCAGATCGGCACCACTTCAAGTTCCACGAATATATGGATGTCAATTACGAGGACGTGGACGAAAGGGAAGGCAAAAAGTGGCAACAACTTGAATTCTCGCAGAGGGCAGAGCATGAGAAGGATACAGCATTGATACATCACTGATGGTGAACGGCCCGGGAACTATCGGTCAGTGTACCAAGCCAGACAGGAACACACTGTATCTTTATATCGGCGCTTGATGTCATCTCATCATCTCATGGTCCCTACAGCCCCATCTTTGTCACCAACAGGAATACTCATGCATGTGAAGAAATTGCAAGCTCGATTCATTTATGAAGACCGGAGAGTAGCTTTCTATAAATATCGCTGTTCGCTGACGAATTAACATCATGCAGAGATATGAATTTTCACATTGGTTCTGTATGCCTATATCATAGCATGTTTAAATATAAATTTATAAACTTGTGTTACTTACTGCTTGCTACATTGTCTGAACGAGCGAATCAGCTTTGAAAATTTTGAATTATGGCAAGGTGTTGCATGGGTGGAATCGATCATCATAGTTACAGGAAGTGACCCGATAGATGCCGCCGCATAGATATAACTCTACCATCAGAGTCATTATCTCATCTCAAGTCCCAGATGCTGGATACTGCTCCTCGCCGCATCAAAGGTCGTGTGGTTGACACAACAACACTTTCAACGCGACTGTGCTGCCGACACGTTGAGCACTGGCGTTGCTGACGAGCCATGAGCGAGCACTGATGAGCGGAATACTGTAGAAATGCGAAGACATTGATCAGGCTAGTGAATGAGAAAATCACAACGATTACAGACCGCGATGAATGGGGCGGGGTGGATAGCTGGCATCTGAGGTAGACAGATGACAAGTAGAATGGCAGATATCAAATTGGTATAAGTATGGGAAAATTGGTGCAGGGAGAGGTAGAGAGACGCGATAGTAGTGCCCAGAAAAGCCAACATGATATTGTGGAAATTTGAAAGAGATCAAGTGAGAAGAACTTCAAGGAGAGTCGAAAGCAACGGGCTACTGGTCGTACGACGAGCAGGCACGGAAATGTTTGGTTTGACCAGCGGACACTGGTACGAGGGGCTGACATACACACCATATCCGGACCTGCGAAAACCACAAACAGCCGAAAGACAGCCATGAAGGAAACCCAGGTGGTTGTTTGTGCTTGTTATATTCTAAAGCTCTTGTCATTTATGTAATTAATACCCCATTCTTCTACCTTATATGTGTTTCTGAGTTAGCCGAGGCACGAGGCTAACACAGAACGTAGTCTACGTGGAAGTAAGCGATGTGGCGCGGCACTCCTTGCCTTTGACCACATCGCTCACTCGTTCGTTTCCTCGCCGTGCACTACACACGGCTCGTCAACCATTCTTTTTCATTTGCACCCACCCGCCTCTCCCTCTCTCAGTGGGCAAAACGTACAGTGTTCAGTAAGTCAGTGACGATTCATGTAGTTTTGCCCGGCGCTGCGTCCGAACCCCTGAGGATCTCCCGCAACGGCTTCACTGCTCGGTGCCCACCCGCCCTCGCAGCTCATCTTTCCCCTCAGGTTAGGATGCTTCGTCGGGCCAGAAAACCCTGCGGGTTTTCGCCCAACACCATTTCTCGTATTGTTCCGAAACGTTTCGTGTCGCTCATGTATTCATTCACTTCATTAATACATTCCTCTGATTGCCACTAAGCATCGCACCACATAGA
>MU267653.1:24966-112459 GCA_021014935.1 Hygrophoropsis aurantiaca
TGGACTCAAGGGCGGCGGCGGTCTGCCATGGAAACGGTCCTTGCAGGCGAACGAGGGAAGATGCGCGATATGCATGGCTCCATATTGAGCGCTCGCGGGTGATTTGCTGAAGATGTTTGGAGACCTGGATTGTGATTATGTTAATTGGCGCAACAAAAAACCATACAATGAACACGTTTTAGCTCACCTGGCGCAGATGAAGAGTGTTTCTGATGGGTAGGTAACTAATGATCTCGCGGAGGACATCAAAGGGTAGATCTTCGAACACCGCCATAGTGGCTCGATAAGGATTCCAATGCCCATGAATCTGTAGGTAGTAATAGTTCAAAATATGCAGTACGGTACCAGGTACACGCACTCAATCTTTTGCTGCGTAGTATGCAGCAGTCGCTCAATGCGAACTTGCCAAGGCGTCAAGCTATCAATATCAGTGTTCGTCCTGAAATGGCAAGAGCTTTAGAATATAACAAGCACAAACAAGCACTTCTTTCGCCACAGTTCGATCTTCCAAAGGTTGCACTCCAGTACCATCCCACACACTTCTGGGCCTTCTTTTGATGAACGTGCGAGACCTTTGGCTACCTGCTGAAGGACCTACAAGCCACTACAAAGAAGGTATATTGCCACATTTTCTCCGCAATGCTTTTGTGCCACGAATATTGAGCTCTGTCCTTGAGCTCTGTCCTTGAGCTCTGTCCTTCCACCAGCAGGTTCTCGTCACTACGAAATCAGTTTCGGTACATACTCACCGGCCAATCCAACACAGTCACCGCCCTTACAACTCCACGCCATTATACAGCGGGCACTCTCAAACTACATACCGAACCATATCTTGCTACGATATCAAATGAAGACGGCTTGAAGGTATCGTCTACTTTTCTTTTTCACTCCGGGATGGGTTTATAATATGACCTCCCAGCCCAACCATACTGATTTGTGTGGGCTGTCATGGCGCTATATGGGAACATTTCTGCCTCTGATGATATGGATGGAAGCGAAGGCTGCAGAATATCATAGTAATCTGCCTTGAGAAACACGCTTCTATTGATAACCTTCTATTGTGACTTGAATATTGTGAGTTATACTATTCCGAAGTGAGGGATTCACTGCTCAATGATTTTCGATATTCCCCAGGATACACCGCTCACGTACCGAATGATGTGGATGCCGACGTTCGAGATGAGATACCGGAATCTGTGACATTGACAACTGATGATCCTATAAATCTTTCGCTTCCATCAAAGCAAGGAGCTCTGATCCAACACTCAGAGAACAACGCAGCCACTGCAGCATGTCCCATGATCACCCCGAGCGTTGTCGCCCTTACTCCTGCCATACGTTCCGGGACCACTGCTGTTAGTCAGAACAGGTTGGCTGGCTTGTCGTTGCTGCAAATGCAAGTATCATGTCAACAGATCGCTTCAACATCGGACATGCATAACATCAATCCGACCTTGTTAAACTTTCGGATTTCGCGAACGAGGTCACTAAACGCCTCGTCTACGTTGATTCGGTCCTTGGCTGACGTCTCCATCAATTTGCAACCAAACCGCTGGGCAAGTTCACGGCCCTCTGCACGCACGAAATAATCAATGCGTTGATCTGGGCTCAAGCCTATCTTCCGCTTACCGTCCATCCCCACCTGCCGCTCACACTCAAGGTCACATTTATTCGCAACGATGACGATCGGGAACGATGTTTGGTCTTTTACCTGCAAGATCTGCTGACGGGGTGTGCTGACTTCTTCGAAGGAGGCGCGGCACGTGATGGAATATACAAGGAGGAATCCGTCGCTCATGCGCATGTACTGCTCCCACATAGCACTATTGTTGATAATTACCGTTGAATGGCTGTCTGGATAGTGGTTCCACAGCAGCCCTACTTACCCGTATTCTTCCTGGCTAAGGGTGTCGAGAATGTCGAGCATTGCCACTTCCTCGTCGATGACACATAGTTTGCGATCAGATTCTGCACAGACGATGAAGTTAACGAACACCCAACTTGACCTAGAGTCAGAAATGCCAATAATTTAGCCCGCACCATCGATAGTTGGCTCGTACCCAGCAACGAAGTGGCCCTGGGTGAATTGTATGGTAAGCGCAGTTTTTCCAACACCTGGTCGAGTGCGGAGCGTGTTTTACGTCAAGATATGCATCGATCAAGCATGACCTATGAATTCACAGCACCACTCACCACTACTGCCGATGACGGCGAGCTTGTACTCTCTCAAGAACTGCGCCTGAATTATGGATACAGCGATATCATTTCCCGCAGAGCCCTCGTTAAGCTCCTACTCTATCAACGACTTCAACTGAAGGGGCACGCACCCTGGACATGCCAGTGGCTTCCCAAAACGGCGCTTGCACAAATGTATGAATTGCAGCCTGAGCGAGTATCAAGCCCGAGGACGAGGACACTACGAGTGTAATAGGCGCCCTAAACAATGGACGACTTACATCACTGGTGGTGAACGGCCCGGGAACCATCGGTGCTTATACATATTCCTAAGTACTTACGATCAATGATCCATCCTCGTCACTAATAGTATTCCTCAAGGACGTGACAAATTGCAGGCTTGATTCATTCATGAAGACGGGAACCAACTTTCCATAAACATCGCTGTCCGTTGTTGACGTTGTTCTTCGTTAATCATTGCGCTGGTACTTATTCGATGTCGTGTTGTTGTCAGGCGAGCCGTCTTCCGCTCGCCGATCGTGACTTCGAGCACAACAATATGTTACGGTTAGCCCGGTTCCTCAAATTAGGAACGTGCCTGTTCGGTCTCTTCACGATGAGATAGCTCTCTGTCCAGTTCTTCGTGATCAATTCGCTCCTGCTCTAGCACTTCGGAACCACCTACCCGAGGGGTGCCAAAACGAAAGAAGCTATCGAGAACGTGGGGACGAATATCGACCGAGGACAGTAAACGGTGACAGTGGCGGGTTGCAGGGAGTTGAGGAATGGGCAATGGGAATGAAAGACCAATTGTCGTTGTTCGAGGGCAATTCGGATCTTGCAGCTTGAAGCCGAATGTATTCCAATCCTCAACGCATATACCCACTGAGCCCTCACTCATACACCCCGTCCCTCGACGCATAAACCCAATCCCTTCGCACATATACCTGAGCCCCCCTCTACACTGTCACCACACACTTTTACCACATACCGTCGCTCAGAAATGGCCGTCACAACCCGTAGATACTGAGCCAAGCAACCGATGCTGGTAGGCATCGGGTTGTCTGACGAGTGGGAGCTTTGGACGCCATTGTCACGAATGGAAGCAGGAATGCATGACGCTGTGGGCGAACGGACGAACAAACGCATGGACGTCGTGACAAATGAATGTTAATGGAGTCGAAGGACAATCAAATAAAACCGAATTTGAAATACAATCATTAAGAGAGCATAGGGAGCCGAAACCAAATGGACGTAGGTATTAATCAAGGATGGTGGCGAGTGTCAGTGTCAGTACCAACGAAACAAGCAATGTCATTCACTATTGTGGGGGTGAATGAATTTTTCCGTCTCGACATTTAGGTATGAATACTGAAAGTGACCTTAGAGACGAAAATTCAAAACGATTATGGCACTCACAACGAGACGTCAGTGGTCGATTCTTCCTCTGATGATAGCAACTTCCTTCCGTAGACCTGGTACTTCGCCAGCGCCAATGGAGACGTCTTCAATGAGCTTTTCTATGAATTGCAGCGCATGATCCCTTCCAGCCTTAGTTATTGTTGTCTGAGAATAATTCAGGATCTTCTTGTGAGTTTGATTTTTCCCGCCGGGCGCGTTCTCGTAAATCTGGATGGCTTTGTGGATATCATCCATAGAAACCCGCTCCGGAGCGAGGAGGAAAAGCACCTGCGCAACGAGGGTCAAATCCACAATATACATCATAAAACGTCTTGTCACGTCGAGACTGAACATAGATATTGGTTAACTCTGTTTCAAATGTTCATGACATTGCTCACGTTCGCTGGTAGACAGAGGAAGCCCAACCTGCGAAAACAGCAACTGTCAAGACTGACACGACCATAGGCATTGCTGGGCCCGCCACTGGTGTCAATATAGCCGCTAAAGATGCTACGACAGAGACACCAAGATTACTATGGACTGGAATTTAGTGAACGGGCGTCCGTAAATCTGTACTATCACTCACAGAGTCGTGTTGGACTCTGCAGAGAGGGGTATTTCCAAATTGGAAACCATCTCTACCATGAATTTTCTGAACTGTTCACCGTTCAAATACTGCGAGTTCATATTAGAAGATGGTGAAAACGACTTTTAATAAATCACCTCACATTGCCCGGATCTTGAAAGTTCCAAACCGCGACAATATCTGCGTGCATGACATTCAAACAGTCCAACAAAGACTGGCCTTCAAAGTCGACGCTAGCTGCTAGATTACGCCAGTATTCTGAGGATCAAGAGTGAGATACCTGCTAATCGAAGTCATTGTGGAGCAAAATCACTTTTCTTGCCAACGCTAGCCATTAATCAGAATCAATATGAGAAGAAAGCATACAAATATATGCACATACCTAATTGATGCATCGATTTTGAGATCAATGTTAACACGCTGGGCCATTTTGCCTGTGAGGCCGGCGCCCTTTGTGGCGACGTATTTTTGTACATCAGCAAGAGTAATCTCTATAAGGCTCGCTATGGATTTAGTATCTTCTTTGGCTGCAAAGACATCATCATCTCAATGTCATAGGAAACACTTGTGAGGTGTGCTTACCGGAAACAACAGCATATGATAGATTATCTCCGCCTACATCTTTCAGAGGTCTGATACAACGCTCTTCTATCGCTTGTCTCTTTGCAGCCTCGATAACTTTATTTCCATATTCACCTCGCATCTCCATCTCCATTTCTATCCTGTTGTCCAGCAAGTCCCGTTTGGTGAAGACTGTGATGACAGGAACTGTAGTCCGCGAATTCCATTTCAAATGGCACCTACTAGACAACAGGACTACGCACTATCTCCCAGGATTTCCTGTTTGTTTTTGAAAAAATCTTCGACACCACTCTCAAATACGCGACCCTCTGCATGGGGTGCTGCAAGGCAAAGCCTCCGATAAATTGATTAGATGGAAATTTCTGTTCTGGGTGACAGACATACCATATCGCATGCACTCGATCCTTTAATTCTGGCATATCACTGCGACGAGCAATGAAATCTTTGACAGTTTTGACTCTATCCCCTTCACCACTTTCGAAACCTTGGCTGTCGTGAAGTACAAACCGCGCATTTTCTAAGGATGTGAACTCTGCATCGATATTGGCTTCTCCCCGCGTGCCATGTTCTATATTCTGTAAGCGGTGAATAACTTATGATGAATATGGATATTTAAATAAATAAAAAGCTGGCTCATTACCACACCAGTAATCCCAAAAGCACTGTGGATCAACGAAGATTTGCCGACGCCTGTCTACCAATACTATCAGTCTCCATATTGAAGTAGCATAAATCAAGCTGCTTCACTTTTCCCATGACTAGTAGCCGGAACCTTGGAATCCAATTGAAGTAACGAAGAAATAATGAAAACGGAGTTCACCTACCGAGGGCAGATTCTAAAGATGTCACTGGTAGTTGGAATCAACTGTCCTGTGATGTTGTGGTCTGTAGCTGACGCCTCAACGTCCTAAACAAACGTGAGGCCATGTTATGCACTCCAACTCGTAACCATACAGAGGATGATCTGATGACAACTTGGATGTCTTTGCTGCTTTTTCGAAATTCTGTCGTAGTAGAGATTAAATGAGGTGAAGCGAAATACAGTAACAATCGAATTTGCCTGGTTTTCCTTTGATTTCTCGCGGATTGAGCTTGATGTTGACGTTTCGCTTCCACGCGAATGGGAAGGTTGAAATATACTCAACGTTTACAGTAAAGTCGTTTGTGAGCGCCCTTCAATCGGAAATTCGGGTTATGCCAACATGAGTGGATCACAACGAATATCATACAGGGATGGTGTGAAATTGTGGGCCAGATGTCGCTCGTCGCTCCCTTGGCTCGCATCGCAGCTACACACAGTGTCATTTCCCAATTTGACCTTAAAGAATGTCAGTTTCTTCGAAGGTTTCATCGCAAGAACATCAATGCCTGAGTATGGATGATTCTATCAGTCAGATGCACTTTTGGTCCAAGGGGAAACATTACTGGATATTCCCGAAACAGCGACTGGGACTGTACTGTCAGTCATGGTGGAAGTTTGGGACGAGAATCGATGGTACAGCCCTGTGCTTATTGATTTAGGGTTAAGGATGTGATACACGCCCGAAAAGCATGCACAAGAACAGGCCGGCGCTTACCAGCATCTCGGCTCAGACCCTGTTCTGCCCCCGGTCACACTTAGCACCTTGACAGCACTCTCAGACCCCGCGTAGAAGAGCGCAATGCCAGCGAAACGCGCGCACACTAACCACGGGCCACATCTCTTATGCTTCCACCCCATGCCATGTGTGTTCACGCCGCCACCCTCCCACTGACCCACCCATTTCATAATATTCGACTGCCCGGAGCACTTCCCACAACCGGGTGCAAACAGTCGAGGCGAGGAAGACGTGGCCGTGGTGGATCATGGTGCATGGTAGTGGTATTCGGTCAGCCGTAGCGGGCGCAGATGCTCCGTTGTAGAAAGATGCAGATGTTTGATTATAATGCAATGGGGACGTTCTGAGTCGACTGAAAAACCATCGCAACTGCCCACGCTACTACCACATAATCTTCCCCTCGCCCCTGATATAGCACCTACTTCCGCGTCTTCTTACTCTCGACAAACAGCACGCGTGCTTTCACTGTAAATACAGGGATGAGTATTAGCAAGCAAATGCGTGTACAGGCATCGGCGAGTAAATCGAGCCCGCAGAAACAAGCACAAAATAAAGCGACTTACCGACAGGATCGTACTTGACAGCGGCCAATTTCGGGCCCTGTCGTGGGCGGCGCGTGGTGTAGAAAAAGCCCGTTTGGGCGGTGGAGATGAGACGGGTTATTAGTGTTCTGTGAGGGTAGGGCAGAAGGGGAGCGAGGAAAGTGAGGTGTTTGCGAGCGAGGACAAGGGGAGGTGGAGGGAGAATGTTAGTTCATGAGGTGAAATGCAATTGAGACTGAAGAAACGGGTCTCAACGAGATGAACACGAAAGAACATGAGTTATATGCAGTGACTCCCGCCGAGCTGATAAGTGGCACGAATCACGAGAAAATGTCACCACGCCCCGCGAATCACCGCCCATCGCTAGCCGGGCGCAAACGCGCGAGATTGGCGAGAAACGTACCGGGCTTTTGCTTTTGCTGCCATCTGGACTGTGTATTTGGGGTGTGGAGGGGGAGGTGGGATGGGATGGGATGGGGAGCTGGTTCATTCGTCGGTTGTGGGGTGAGTTGGTTGGTTGGTTGGTTGATCGTCGTTACAGGAGACAAGAATGGATTGTATTGTGTTACGGTAGGATTGATGAAATATGAACACGAGCGAGTAGGATGGTGAGCCCGATGCGAAAGCGAAAGCGAAGCGGAAGATGGCAAATTGGAAACATAAAAGATGATGGAGAGCACCAACAAAGAAGGGTGTTGTAAGATGCGGGGAAAGTCATAGCCGGGGAAAATGGAAATGAGCGAATGTGAGTGAGATTCAAAAGTGAAGTTCAATAGTGCAGACCTTGGGGAAAATGCGTTGGCTTTGGCAGTAACGGTTTAGCGAAGTGATTGGACCGCTAAAAGCACGAAGACGTGCGTTGATAGAACAGACGAATGAACACTGGCAGGGCGTGGTTGAAGACTGTTATTAGAGTACTCGAAGTTGAGTAAAACGAAAGATGTTCAAGTTGCAATCTCACCTAGCAGACAGAGTGCAGCCTTTCGGTATTTCGATAATCAAGCGAGCTAGAATTGAACCCGACTCGACGCGTCTGAGTATCAAGGCTGTCTTGGTAGAAAGTCAAGTCTGAAATTGCTTCCGGTTCAGAAAATGCCAAAGGACTTGTCAATTTATTTATTTATGTACTTACCGTAGATAAGTGACATAACTCGATTAATATTTATTCGGCGCTTTTACTCTCTAAACCTTGACTTAGAACTTGAAGCTTGAATTTTGAAGCCGTCGTCAGTTTTGCCATCTACTTGCCACGGGTTTCCTTCCCCCAAATCAACTTAGGACTAGCTAACTGCAACTGGTGAGCATATTGCATATACGCACCATCCTCAAATGTGAGGGTATTGTTTGACTTGATGCTTACTTGCTACATATCTACTGATGCTGACATTGCGACTTTCAGTACAATATCCTGACGACTAACTAACACGGCAACCCGGAGGCCTACGAGAATAGCCCTCGACGCTTTTATCAATCACTACGACCGTCTGTTACCTCTTTGATAGCGTCACTCATTTATAACGGGTTCCCTGAGTCGTGATACTGAATTACACAACACCCTCACACCCAGGACGCGACACGCCACGCCACTGACGATCATAAGTTGACCTATAAACCAACGTGACGAAATCTACGCACAACGAAAGCACATAAAAACGACACGACCATGCCACCTCCCTCATCCACCCCCAACGCACCAGAGGACGACACAAATGCCTACGAGCTCTTAGGTGTCTCCGATTCTGCAACAGAGGCGGAGATCCGCACTGCATACCGCACGCGCTCACTCAAAGTCCATCCTGACCGGGTAAGTCGTACTTTTACTCTTTTATTGGAATACCTATGTGGCCTGGTGCTGGGTTTGGCTTTTGGATGGTGCTGGGTTTTTGGTGGAAGGTGCTTGGCGAAATCAAGGCTTGATTCGGAAAGCTACATTCTCAGTAGCGCTGTTTCTATGATATGCCTGGGTTCCCCTCACCTCCATGCCTTGTCCCGCATCCACCCCCTTACGTCTACCCTACTCGACCAACACTGACACTCTTCCCCGATCCCACAGAACCGCAACGATCCCCTCGCAGCGCAAAAATTCCACAACCTAACCCTTGCAAGCGCCCTCCTCCTCGACCCTCTCCGCAGGCTCGCACTCGATGCGCAGCTCCGTGCCGTCCGTGCGCGGGCAGAGCGGTTCAAGGGGCTCAACAGCCGGCGGCGGAAGATGGTCGAGGAGTTGGAAGAACGAGAACGCGAGGCGCGGGAGGGAGGAGTGAGTACAAGTGGAAGCGCGAAAGACGGATGGAGCGTGAAGAGGGCGCGAAAGGAGACCGAGGCGGAGAACGAGCGTATCATCCAGGCTGGACGGCGGATGCGCGAGGAACGAGCCGAGCGGGCCATGCGAGAAGCGCAAACTGTTCCCACCCCCGCCGACGCTGATACAAATACCGATGTCGACGCCGACCCACCGCCTGCGCCGACCCCGCTCGACACAACTGTCCGGCTGCGCTACGCGTGCGCAGCGCACCCAAATCTGACGACGCCCGCTGCGCTTGCCGCGCACCTAGGACGCTTCGGAGCGGTCGACGTCGAGGCGTGCGTGTTGTCCGTGCGGGCTGGGAAGCGCAAGGGCGGGTCTGGCAAGGAGGAACAGGACCAGGGTAGTGGCGGTGAGATGGTGACGGCTCTCGTGCCGTTCGCACAGCTCGCGGCGGCGTATGCGGCTGTAACTACTGGTGTGCCGGGGATGGAGGTATCCTGGGCTGTGCCTGCCGGGGCAAGTGCGAGTACCGGTGGAGATGCAGCGACTGAGGACGCCGGAAGTACGGGCACGAATAAGCGCGGCAAGACGAAGAAAAGGGATAAAGGGACGTATGAGCCGCCTATCTTGGGGTGGCTGCGGCGGAAGGGCGAGTTGGGTGGTGTGGGTGCGGGCGGAGTGGGGGTAGGCGCAGATCCCAGTGTAACTGGGGGTGCGAATGTGAATGGTACGGGCGCGGGTGCGGGGCAGAATCATGATCGGCAAGAAGAGGGGACCAAAAACACTTTCAGCTCGTTCCCCGCTTCGACTTCATTCGTACGTCTATTATACGTCGCCTTACCATTATTCCTTGCTAATGATCATTTTCATCTTCATTGCAAGCAGCCTCTAGCTCCGCAACCACCAGGCACAACAACAGGATCGAGCACGACGATACCGATGGACTTTGAGTCGCTCATGCTTCTGCGTATGCGGGAGGCGGAGCGCGCAAGGCTCGAGCGGGAGATTTTGGAGGCCGAGGCTGGCGAAGGATGATAGATAATTGAGGTGTGTGGTTTTACGGAGCAGACTACGGGTCACCGGTAGAAGCACGAAGAATATGAAGGGACGCACGTGGGTTCAAATATGGTCCATCGCTGTCGGGGAGGAATCAAAAGCAGAGGGAATCGTGCTTTCCGGAAGGTGTGCGGTTGGTGGCTAGTTGTGGTACAATCAGCTCGATGGCGGCCACTCCATGCATCATCCACGTTCTGTTATAGATGGCAATCAAGGATCTGAAATACCTAACTTGACTGCCGGCGATACTGTCGACTGGACGCGTTGCAAAGCTCGCTTTCAGATTTCTGAATACACACACTTGCACCGAACACGTCCGGTCACCAAAAGCGAAGCAGCATGCTCGTTGCATTGTGTGCGGTTGCTTGTGATTTAAAGGAAGACTACGACCGATCACCCACACCAGCTCGTTCTGTGGGAGTCGCCAAGGCACAATTTATGGCGATATGCGGGGATTTGTAGTGTGCATATGAGCCTGATCTACGGGCGAATTTGTCTTGCCAGCAAATAGAAAGATGGTGCGTAAGTGTGATTTTCGGTGCTCAAACAAACAAGTTGTGAGATAGTCTATCATTGGTAATTGAGCAGAGATGTGCTGTTACTGTATACCGAATATGTAAGCAAGTGGAATCGTTGGTGAGTGTTGCTGATGAAAAGTGCGGGGACCTTGATCTTAATTGAGTGGTTAATGATGCCGGTGAGTGGTGAGATGCCGGTGAGGGACTTGTGGGGAGGAGGCGGAGAGAGCGAGTGATAGGTTCCAGTGAACGGCTAGTCAATGAGCAGTGCGCGACGACAATCATACAGTGAGTGCGTGAATAGTGCTGAATGTCCGAGAAGGGCACGAGCGGTTGAAATCTAGTCAGAACCGTGGAGGACGTGCAGCGTTACGCACGACGGGACGCGAATTGCTGTGGGACCTCTTGTATAGGTCTGCTGCAGACCGTATCCACTGTCCGTCTTCTGTCGAAGTGTGACCACTCCTCGGTAGTCTCGCCCTTTATCACCTCCTTCATGACCTCGTCTATATCTCACTCCTTGAACATTTCCAGCCCAGCCCAACCCAACACACTCATCCCCAGCTCATTTGCCGACACTCTCAGACGGCGTACCTGAATTTCCCTTCGCATTGACATCAGGCGGTGTCTTCAGTGGATTTTCAGCGCGAGCCTGCTCGAGGAGCTCGCCAAGGCCCTTCTCATGAACTGCTTTCTGTGCAGGAGGTAAGCATGAAATACACCTCAAACATACATCGAAACATATCACGGAACGTCACATCGTAATATGTATACAAATGGGCTGTCACTCACCATAACGCATGCGCGGTACTCGCGCCATACTCGACCACAGCGCGCTTCGAACTCGGCCGCTTGTGCTTTGGCATATGCGGCCTGGGATGTTGCATTGAGTGGAGTAGATTGGGGCGAAGTGGATTTGTGTGAACTTGAAGCCGAAGGATTCGTCGGGTGCGGGTCAAGGTATGCCTCAAACCACGTATTGAAGCACGAATCGTAGGCGTGTTTCAGCGGTGTGCATTCTGGAGAAAGAGAGTGTGCCATTCCTGATAAATGTTTGTCAAGTTGTAAACCAAGTTACAAGTGTAACATACTTACAATTCGTCGTGCGTAAGTACTTGGGCCGATGAACTTGGTCGGCATGGATTATATAATCACCATTAGACATACTTATCCCTACCGTGAGTTATACCTTTAAGTACTCCCCCAATCACCACATATAATACACTTCCATCTACTTGTCCATTTCATAAATCTTCCATGGTACTTGTCCTTTTAATCGGGGACCTTCACATCCCACACAGGACCCATGATCTCCCCGCCAAATTCCGCAAACTACTGGTACCAGGCAAGATTCAGCACGTCTTGTCCACCGGTAACCTCGCAGATTCAGAAACGCTCGATTTCCTGCGTGGCGTTGTGCAGAGCGGGAGCGGGGATGGGGTATGCGTTGTGAGGGGGGATTACGATTTGGTGGGTGGCAAGGGATATGTCGCGTTTAATAGATAGAATGCTAACCCTCGAATCGCACTCCATTCATCCACAGAACCCTGCTCATCCACTTCCGCTCTCTGCCACAGTCACACACGGATCCATTCGCATCGGGATCATACATGGCCACCAATGCGTACCGCCTGGGGACCTTGATGCACTTGCAGCCATCGCACGCCAAATGGACGTCGATGTCCTCGTGTCGGGTCATACACATACGTGAGTCCATGTATATTGGCGTGTGTGTACGTATGTTAATGATATCCCATGCTAACATATTCTCAATCCAACCCATTTCACATCTCAAATTCTACCTCCATCTATATTCCCTGCCGACAGTTTCCAGGCCCTCGAATACGACGGACGCTTCTTCGTAAACCCAGGCTCCGCTACCGGCGCGTGGTCAGGGATGCATAGCTCCAACCCGACCCCCACCTCCACCTCCACATCAACGTCCGTGTACGACACCATCCCGTCCTTCGCGCTGATGGATATCCAGGGAAGCGTCGTGGTGACGTACGTCTACCAGCTCGTCGAGGGCGAGGTGAGGGTCGAGAAGGTCGAGTGGCGGAAGGAGGAGCGGGCGGCGTTGGGTGAGCGCGGGGGACCGGTGGGCACGTCAACAGGTGGGACGGCAGGGATGGGAGCATATGCTGGAGGAACCGGCGGTATAGGAGGCGTAGGTACGGGAGGCACCGCGCCGCAGAGTATACCCAGCAGCCCGCAGCATGCCGTCTGGTAGAAGGTGGTTTCACAGCATGGTATTGGTAAGTAGTCGATCCCCAAACACAATATTCGGTGCTAACTGGTGAATGGCAGATTTTCCCGCAATCCGACTACTGTATAGTGTAGTGTAGTATGTTGTGCTACCTCGTTTCAATTGCTTATCATTTTCCTACTAGGTGACAACCATGGTATCGCCCTCCATATCATATCACAAATACTGATTCATACAGAAAAATATACTAACACGGCGTTAATACAATAAGCTACTAGCAGGTGGCTATGATAAACAAGGTAACAAGACGCATTCTCCATCATTGAGTCGGCATAATATGGAGTATTTGATGTTGAATATAATTTTGAATATTGGCGTTACTATTCTTTTTCCCTTCCAATATTCTGGAACCCCCCTCGGCGCGCTTAGTCTCTGCCCTCATCGCCAACCTCTCCATAAATCACTCTGTAAATCGCGCTGCACACTACCACGCATCCGCCTCCGCTTCCGCCTCAGCAAGCACCTCCAGTTGCACCGTTCGCATACGCTCGTATCCCTCTTTCAACCGCTCATTGGCCCCCAACAGCCGATCGATCCTAGCCGCATCAGCTTCCCTCAACTCCACCAGCTCCGCGTGCGCTCTCTGCCCTTGCTCGATCTGCCCATTGGCTGTATGCAGCTCCTCAGTCGTCGCTTGCAGATCTTCCATGGTTTTTTCCAGCAGGTTGTCCCGAATGGCGATTTCCGCCACCATCCTCTGGATCTCCACGCCCATGTCTTCCAGCCTGGCCTGTCCTTGCTCCATATCCGCATTTGCACGCCCCAAGTCCCCTTCTGCGCGCTGTAGAGCCGCCGTGATACGCTCCAGTTCCGTCTCCGCGCCCACCCGTTGCTCATTGACGACGGCGAGCTCCGCCGCCAGATCACCGGCCGCCCCCTGCACATTCGTGAGGTCAGCGCCTAAACGCGCGACATTCTCCTCGAGGCCGCGGGTACGCTCCGTCTGCGCGTCCAGGGCGAATGTGCGTTCCTCCAATGCGCGTGTACGCTCGTCGGCCAACCTGGACAGTGTGTCCCGCTCCGTGCACGCAGCTTGGAGATGTGCGTTGGTAGTCTGGAGTTCTGTGGTGAGGGCCTGCATTTCGGCGTTGACGGTCTGTAATTCTGTCCGTGTCGACTGTATTCCTTGTTCGGCATCAGCCAAATTGGACGTGACGACGGCCATGTCCTGCGCCAACGTGGCGTTCGCCTGTTCCAACGTCGCTCTCTCCTGTTCTAACTTAGTTTTCTCTAGCTCTAGCGTGGTTTTGGCTTGAGAAAGTGTGTTGTTCTCCTGCGCGAGCACAGCATTCTCCATAATCGCCGCATCCTTCTCGAGGGCTAACCTGGTGTTCATCTGCGTCAGCGCTTCCTTGTCGTGCGTCAAGACTTCCTTGTCCTGCATTAACGCAGTGTTCGTGTTTACGAGGAGAGTTTTCTCCCCGGCGAGCTCGTCGATTTCACACCTGTACGTATTGATGTGAGTTTGCAGATCCGCAATAGCCTGATGTTTGTCGGCGAGTTCGAGGTCTTTATCGGTGAGGGCACGGTTTTTATCTGCCAGAGCACGTTCTTTATCGGCGACCTCGAGGTCTTTATCTGCCAGAGCGCGGTCTTTATCGGCGAGCTTAATATGTTTATCGGCCAGAGCTTGGTCTTTATCGGCCAGAGCGCGGTCCCTATCAGTGATGACTTGGTCTTGAACCCCCACGGACACGGTGAGCGCTGCTTTCTCGTGGGTCAGGTTGTCGATGGTGACTTTCTGATTAGATGTCTCGTATTCGAGGGTGCCAATCTTCACTTCGAGCGCGACGATACGGTTCGACTGGTCAGTTATCGTTGCCTCGAGGATTAGGATCTACATGCCAGTGCATGTTGAGCGAGGGAAAACATAAAACAAGTAAGAATTAGCACTTTGGCTCCGACACAAAGAAAATCATGACAGGATCTGGCAACTTGCCTTGTCACGGAGGTTCTTTTCGAGCCCTTCAAACGATTTATGGGCATCCTCCAATCGAATCTTGTACGACTCGACCTCCGCTTCCAGATTGCGGGTGTCGCCCTGAGGAACCGGGGTCCTGCCACGCGAGGATACAGGCGTGGCGACCTGGCGGGGCGTTCCAGCCCGCGCATCACCTGGTATATCATCCTCCGCACCGCGGCGACTCGGATCAGCATCAACACCGCCCTGGTCGTCAATGAAAACGTCGTCGTCAGCGCCGCCAAATGGACCATTGTCGATCCCAGGCGAGCTTGGGGCTGGGGTCGGCCGCTGGCTCACATGCGGAATGAGCGAGCCGGACTGCGTGCGCGTGATTCCCGGTGCGAACGAGGGTTGGGAAGGTGGCGGGAGCTGCGCGTCTGCGATCCGCGGGCTGTCAGGTAGGGGAGTCAACCTGTCGCTGCTGCGGGAAAATCACGATGAGCAAGTGTTTAGTCTATGGAGAGAATCGACCAGGGACGTACAATGCGGGAGACGAAGGTCTCGGAGTTTCGTCATCTGGCTCGGTCACCATGTCGTGGTCTCTTGCGCCGGGTACAGGCATGGATTGCCTGAATGTGTTGAGCTCGCGTCTCGCTATTCGCAGCTGCCTGTCGCGCTCTTCGAGCTCGCTCTTGAGGCGCTGAGCATCGGCCTCGGACAAGCCGGGCATTTGCGCCGCTTGATCGCGAGCTTTCTGCAGAGCCTTGAGCTCGGCTTTGAGCTAAGTAAATAAGGGTGAGTAGAAGAAAAAGGAAGAATTGGCACTGGGAACACCGACCTCGGCTTTGTTCATCTTCGAGACCGGTTTCTGACCTGATTTCTGCGGGGACCTAGAGCGTAAGCGGGATGGCGCAGTTGCAGCGCTCGTCCGAGGCCGTTTACGCGGGCTGCCGCGTACGGACGCGGATTGAGTCCCTTCGGCATCGGAATCGTCGCCAGGCTCAGAGAGGGGCCTCAACCGTGAGGCGGCTTTGCGCTTGTTTGGGTAAGGCGAGAACTGCTCTGCGATAGACCTATATACCGCGTCTTCCTGAGATGGAGACGATGCGTTGCCGGGGGCAGGCAAGAGTTTCTTCCTCGCTACGGAGAGACTAAGAGATAATGGATTATGTGCGTCGGGAGGTGAAAGAAGAGGAGCGGAACTCACGCTTTTCGTCCATCCGTGGTCATGCTTATGTGACCGTTTGTTTCTTCGTGTTGTAGGAACCCTTGTTCTTCCTGATGAAAGGCGTGTAAGATAGTTGAAGCGTGTCAGTCGGGAACGGCTTTGTTGGTAGCTCACCAGTTTGTGGACGGCTTTTGCCACCCAGTGAGCCCATTGGGGGCCGAGTTTATCTTTCTTTTCTTGAGCCATCTTACGCACTATGGATTGTCAGAAGCGACATCAATGAATGGATGTTCCGAAAGTCGCCGCAGCTAGTGCAGAACTTGACCTTACCTTGAGCTCGTAGAGTAGCCATATGCACACTATTTCTCCTATGCTCCTTCTGGACTTGCGAGAACGCGCTAAGCACGCCTACATGAAAAGAAAACAGCATCAGTCTCCAAGTGCCACTCCAAACACAACAAAGAAAAAAGAGCCCCTCAAAAAACTCTTGCAACTTACGTTCCGCATATGAATACTTTGCTGCTTTTTTAGACTTTGTCGCTACCATGATTCAAGATAATGATTCTGCTAGATAGATGAGTAGATATGAGGACTGTAAAATGGGATTGTTGTGGTTGTTGGTGAGCGACAGGGGCACACACGCTAATTTCACGCGGCATAATATAACGCGCCACTCTGAGTCACGTCACGTCACGGGGACGCGATCTGAATGCACGTGCGTCCCTAATTAGGAAGATTGCGTCGGGCGTCGGGAGGCGGGATTAGTCATGGGGTGACAATGAGCGGAGCCGAGGCATCTAGATTTTGTGGCCATAAGTTGTCTAAGTAAATAGTGATGCTACAGTAACATTCTGTTGGCCCACCGAGGCATTGCGATGCACTCCCGTACATTCTCAATACCACTCAGCCAACTAACCAACCGCTCAAAGCCCATTCCGAATCCCGCATGTGGCGCACTCCCAAACCTCCGCAGATCGACGTACCACTTGTACTCCTCCTCATCCAACCCATGCTTCTTCATCGACGCAACGAGGTGACCAAGCCTCTCCTCCCTCAGCGATCCCCCAATCAGTTCGCCCACATGCGGAATCAACAGATCAAAGCACGCCGCAGTCCTCCCATCCTCGTTCTGCCGCGTGTAGAACGGCTTCAGGGAAGTAGGATAGTCGGTGACGAAGACCGGGCCACCGACGAGGCTTTCGGACAGCCAGCGCTCGTGCTCGCTCTGCAGAGCCCTTCCCCACTTTGGTTCAAACTCAAATATCTTGGATGAGGCGTGGTACCGCTCGAGCTCTTTGACCGCTTCAGTATATGTCATTCTCGCCCAGGTATCGCTTCGACGGGCATCTTCCAGCGACTGTAGTCTGCCTTCGGACCAGGGAAACGCAGGATCCGGTGTGGTATTCGCTAGCACGCTTTTCAGACACCCTTCAGCTACACGGCAGACATCGTCGATGCCATGCGTGAACGCCCACTCCGCTTCTAACATCCAGAATTCAGCTAGATGCCGGTTTGTCTGCGATCGTTCAGCACGGAAACACGGCGATAGCGTGTATACCCGCGAAATCGAGGACGCAAGCGCTTCGAGGTGTAATTGCGAGGAAACGGTAAGGTATGCAGGCTTAGAAAAGAATTCTTCCTCTTGAGTGTTATTTTCTGAAGGAGACGGTGAGTTGGGTATGACTCGGAAGGTTTCGCCGGCTCCCTCGCAATCGCTGGGAGTTATGACGGGGGTGTGTACATAAGTGAACTCTTGGTCCTAATGCTAGTATGAGATATGTGTGAGGATCAAGAGTATGAGTTTGCTTGCCTCGAAATAGTTGTGTATAGTGCGGTGCAATTGGCTGCGAAGACGCAGCATGGAAGCAACTGCGTCGGTGCGCGGTCGTAGATGGGCGTTGTCCCGCAAATATTCAATAGATAGAGCTTGCTTCTGAATAGGATAGGTCTGTTGTGCTGGTCAGATGAACCCCCTACGTCTCTGAAACGGAGATCAAATACCTCTGGATCACATTCACCCAGCACATCTACTGCAGCGACTTGAAGCTCCTGTGCTTGCTCGGCACCTAGACTCTTGACGAGTCTACCATGCAAACGCACACTGGCACCATTCGTCAAACTGGGAAGCCAAGAATAAGAATAAGCGGGTTGCATTTGTGGCACTTTGGTGACATACGTACTTTTTGGGTGTGTTCGCTGCACTCAGCACCGCCTGTACGCCAGGTGCCCAGCTCCCGTCATTAATCAGAGCAAATGTAACATTTTTTTGTCGTCGGATTGATTTGACCCATCCGCTGACTTCAATGGGAGACGACTGCACTGACACAGAAGGTTCAGGACATGATAGAAGCTGGCGAATTGTCTGGGGCCGTGATGGGTATTTGGTGGATAAATATGCCTGTGAAGAGCTAAACAGTCGGTGATTTGGTGGAGCCCTGGGCAAAGACCTCAAACATCCACGAAGGAACATCACTCCAAGTTTAGCCACCGACGCGACGCGGTCAAAATTTTGAATACATGTATAGGCAGAAGTCCAAGGTATGTAACTAGACAATCACAGCGCACATTTTCGCAAGGATAGAAGAGACAAAGGCTTTTTTTTGGTGTTACATGCCAGGTTGTGGGCCTGGAGCCATATTTTAATATTAACAAGGTAACAACGATATACGGCTGGCAAGATAGACATTGATATTCTTCGAAAGCATACCACTAGAATCCTCGTCCACGGCCCCTTCCCCTGCCCCGCCCGCGTGCACCACGATCAGGTACGGCTCCTCTGCCGCGGCCCCGCCCACGCGCATCGTCCTTCTTTCTGCCCTTGGGTTTTGGTGCATCGTCAACCAGGAGCGAGTCCAATGGCAGTGCATCAGGGAGTACGAAGTAGCGAATGTTGTTCCCTCGGATTGATAGTGCATCAAGGGACGTTGGATCGCGGTTGCGAGCGGTCATTTTGACAGTTTTGAGGTGGGTGTTCATCTGCATATCGACACCTGCGACAAGATCATCCGATATAGATATACACCAAGAAAAAAAGTGAGTGCAGATTCAGACGTACCAGTAATAGTCCCATGCACAACTGATCCATTCTTAAGCTCGACAGTCACCGTCTCATTGTTCAATTTCATCAAGAATCTGATTCAAAGAAAGACAACTAGTTAGCGCGTGTCTTACCAGAACCGCAAAGAGATGAAGATTGTTGGAAGGATAAGTCATAGAGCTGTGATAAAAGAGTAGATAATCACCTTACGAGCTTCATTTTGGCAGATTTAGCGGGATGGTGATACCGCTATCGACGTTATGCTTGTGCTTGATCTCCAAACTCGAGGCGGCGGAGATTCAACTTGGTTTCCATTTTCGTTTGCGCCACCCGGCCACGTGGTCCCGCCTTTGCTTGGCTCTGTTTGGTCAGGCGCACCCAATAAAAATAGATCCGACAAGCGTGTGCGTGAAAGGGGAAATTTTGAAACCGTGACCACCGAACCACATGAACTCGAAAGGGTCGTGGTAGGGCAGACCCAAAGGCTGAATGTACAACCCGCGTGCCGAAATAAAAATGGATCCTCTACATGATTCTGGCGACTATTATAATTTATTCAGTAGAGGCCATGGCCCGGAATTTATTCGGTTTTTGAGGAAGGTTCTTAAGGTGATGAAAGCATAGGGTGTGGTCACGGGTGGATATGATGGGGGAATGGGGTCCGTTCTACCGCCCCCGGAATCGTATAAAGGCGGTTCATAATATTTGGTCATGGGGAACAGGGAATTCCTTGCGAGTTGTAGGACATGTCACTGAAATCTCTGGCCGCTGCCATTGCGCTCTTGACCGCTTTGCCAGTTAATGCTATCACCAATGGCGTCGGTGAACTTCCCGGTAAGTCCATACGCTTGTTGAAGGTGCGCCTACTGATGATGGAGCTTTGAAGTCATGGGTTATAATGGTGAGCATCCTCGTCTGATCGACGCGTCGTTTTGCTGAACAACTGATGACAGCATGGAATGCGTTCGCTGTATGTCGTCCATGCCACTCCTGGTGGCCTCCAGACTAACAACCGCGCCTCTGCTGTAGTGTAACGTGAATGAGACCCTCATGATTGAGACCGCGCAATACATGGTGTCTTATGGACTTTTGGTACGCATTCACGATGTATTCGATGTTCAAGTTCTTCCGTTCTGATTTCTATTGGTCCAGGATGTCGGCTACAACCACGTTAACCTGGACGACTGCTGGGCTATGAAGAACCGTAGCTCAACTGGCGAAGTGGTTTCCGGTACGCTCGATTTCCAATTCCCGCAATCGCCTGCTAATCGAATCGTTGTACTAGATACCACCAGATTCCCAGACATGAAAAACATGACTGATCAGCTTCACGCGCTGGGCTTGTAAGTTACTGGTGCCCTGCCATCGCGTTCTCATGCTTATTCATCGTGTGTATAGCCAAGCCGGTATCGTAAGTCCTGCTCTCGGATTCTTTGCAATGTGACTGAACCCGGCCTCAAAGTACTCGGATTCGGGGTGGTTCACCTGTGCAGGTTACCCCGGATCTTACTCCCATGAATTGCAGGATGCTATGACTTTCCAGAGCTGGGGTTTCGACTTCTTGAAGTACGTGCAATTCTGTTTCAGTTCATCATAGTACTGACTTCCTTTTGTGCGAAGGTACGATAACTGCGCAAGTGAGTTTGTTGGAAATCAGTGACATGTGCCTGTCTGACAGCATGTCAAGTTCCTTTCGATGATGTCATCCGAGAGGGTATCGTTGGCAGTAAGTCTTGTTAGTTTTTGAAATTGTTCTTTACTAAGCGACCATTCATCAGAATACCAGCGTATGGCGGATGCTCTTGCAACTGTCGCTAAGACCACCGGCACGACATTTATCTTCAGTTTGTGCGAGTGGGGCTGGGTAAGTTCTCCGTTCATGCCCACTGCACTTCAATCGACTCATCTATCCGACGCAGAATCAAGTTTGGCTGTATGTCAGAGAATTTTTGCATATTCAGTACCCATGTTGACCGCATGCTCCTTTCATCTTGTTTAGCTGGGGTGCCTCGATGTCCCACAGTTGGAGAGTGAGTAAACCGGTTCTTCTTTTCTAATCGTCAATTCGTATTCAATGGTATATAATAGATTGATGGGGATATTGGCCCTTACTGGGATTCGCTTGCGAGTATCATAAACTCGTGAGTTTCAGCTTTCCCCATGTCTGTTGTCCCTGACCCGGGAGTTTAGAGCCTCCTTCATCACCCAAGCAACAAACTACTATGGCCGTAACGATCTTGACATGGTGTGTCCGTTGTACCTCCACTGTGACCTCGGTACTGATAATTGCTTATAGCTCGAAATGTATGATCTACGTTTGCTGGTGAAAGATTTGACGTCGATAATGAACCCTACTTTTTAGCGGAAATGGAAATTTGACATACGACGAATCCAAATCCCACTTCACTGCCTGGGCGCTAGTCAAGGCTCCCTTGCTTATCGGCACAAGCGTGAGTGCTGTCCACACACAACAGCTGTAAGTGATTTCTGACTATTCATCAGTTGGCAACTCTCAGTCAACAAAACATCGACATTTTGAAAAACACCGAAATCATCGCCATCAACCAAGATCCCGTAGTTGGCACCAGCATCTCGCCATTCCGATGGGGAATCAATGTTCGTGCTCATCTTTTCTTGAATGCGTAATGACTGATGAACTGGCTGCTGATTATCTCGTATTCACATAGGCTGATTGGACATTCAACACGACCTTCCCCGCCCAATACTGGAGCGGACCAAGTGAAAATGGAACCGTTTTCATGCTGGTACGTCCAAACAATGGCATAGCATGATATACCACTCACCCCACAATCGCAGCTCAACACTCTCAACGAGCCCGCTGACATGTTCTTCAACCTCACCGAATCTCCATGGATCCGCGCTGGACGAGAATACGCCGTCCGGGTAAGTCATACGCGCTGTTAAACCGTTTTGACTGCCGACTGTAATTAACACCCACAACCAGGACTTGTGGACACATACCGACAACGGCACCGCGATCCGCAACTTCACTGCCTATGATGTCCCAGCCCACGGCGTTGTTGCGTTGTTGCTCAAGGATGCAGGCAATGAACCGTACGGTCTCGAGCCCCCTTGTGCTGGTGCTGCTTTGTCGCAGTGCACTGCTGAGAACGGGACGAGCTATGCCAATGCTTAAACTTTTAGGCTTGTACGAAGCTTGTTTTGTAAAATCTCTGTTGTCTTGGTGTTTTGTCCTGCGAACAATAAAAATTCGTACAGCTGCATTGATCCACCATTATTCGCATCATCAATGATTGTTATTTCTGTGTAAGATTTGAATTCTTGAATTTTGTCGAGATTCGAATCCAAGCTTGGCCAAACTCAGTTTGTGAGATGGTTGTGACGTCGACGCTAGTTTATACTAGTAGAGCTGTGGCTCCAAGCGCTCACACTTTCTCCACAACAACATCTATTTAAAGTATCCTGGGACGATATCCAACAATTCATGCAACCTTCTGGACTCAGTCTCACCTGAGCTCACTTGCAAGCTAGTTCAAACATCATGGATCCATCAACTTCGGCCAATACAGCGAAATTGGCGGGCACTCAGCCCCCCGACATCGTCGTTCCGACAACAAACATTCCCGACAGACGTGAGATTTTGTTTCGATTGGCACTTGCGAGATTGAATTCAAACTGAAGTTGCATTGCCGCTAGGGTCACGGCTTGGTAGTACGAACCGGTCTGGCTCAAAGGTCATGACGGTGGCTGCGTCACTTATTGTAGCAGCGCTGCTGGGCACTCTTGCCTTCATTACGAGATCCGAGTCGCACCAGCCTTCTACGGGGATCGCCCGCGTTGGACGCCTCCCAGGTGAGTTTCGGCGTGTTCCCAGTGGGTGTGGACTTCAATTCTCATCTGTATCACGCACGACCGATAGCCATGGGGTATAACAGTGAGTGGTCTCAGTTTGGCAGCATCTTTCTGCGAAGTTATAACGATCTTGAACGAGTTTAGCTTGGAACGCATATTATGTAGGTCGTGTGCGGAAACGATGGACTTCAAATTGACGAATCTGAATGACAGTGCGACATTGATGAAGAGCTCATCTTGAGGACCGCGAAACTGATGAAGTCCCTTGGGCTGGCGGTATGTCGACCTTGTCACTTGATTGAGCTATTGTCTTGACTCGCAGTCAGGATGCGGGGTACACACACGTGAATATTGATGATTGTTATTCAGAGAAACAGCGTAGCTCTTCAGGCGACATCGTTGCGAGTGAGTAATTCAAAGATCATTGAAGTCCAGTCAAGTTCAATGGCGTTTGTATCAGACCATGAACGTTTTCCTTCGGGAATGAAGAATCTCACTGATCAAATTCATGCTCTTGACTTGTAAGCTTCCTTGCAGAAAGTACATGACCATAATGCTTATGCTACAAACATACCAGGCAAGCTGGAATCGTTAGTTCACCATTCTTTCCATCATTCGGCAGGCTTACAGCGTGCATACTACTTTTATAGTATAGTGACTCCGGATGGTTCACTTGTCAGATCTACCCTGGTTCATACCAGAACGAAGAGAGGTATCTGCTCCTTGTCATCTCCTTGAATTTTCTCAAATTCATCGTACATCTTTCAGAGACGCCAAGCTCTTCCAGGATTGGGGATTTGATTATCTCAAGTGTGTTTTTGTCCGCATCTCTATCAGAATTTTGCTCAAGTGGATTCTTTCTAGATATGATAACTGTGCTGGCGAGTTTCCTACTTTCCAGCGCCTTTGATAAGTCAATTGACGGATAAGTCTAGTGCCACTTGACAGCATAACACGGGAGAACATCATGGGAAGTGCGTGATCATAATACTTTCTCAGCGCATCCTGATTCGTTCTCATCTACATTATACAGGATACGAACGTATGGCAAATGCTATCTCAGATCTTGCACGGACTTCTGGGAAACCACCTTTGACATTGTCGATGTGTCTCTGGGGCAGGGTTTGGCTATCTTGCCACTTTCTTATTCGCGTTCTTATCAAGAATTGCTACAGGAACAAGGATGGGTATGGGCCCGCAAATATGGACAGAGTTGGCGGGTACGTGGATGTGATTCCAGCTCGTAAATCTGTGCTTACGATATTGATCTTCCTGGTAGACGACGGACGATATCAGTAGGCTTAGCACTGTTGCTTCTCTGATATATGTTTAGAATTTTCCCTTATAGATCCTTCATGGGGCTCAATTACAAGTATACTCAATCAGTGAGTTTCGACCTCTGTTACATGAGGCTAACTCACATGTATTTGTACCATAAGGAATTCGTTTATAACTTGGGCAAGCGATTTCTATGGTCACAACGATATGGATATTGTAAGTGATGCGACTGAATCTTGTGATCATTGACCTGAATTCGAACACAGCTCGAAGTGTAAGTCAACGCACAGTTGCTCGGATTTTCAGACGCTTGAATGACGTGTCATCAGTGGAAATGGTGCCCTCACCTACGAAGAGTCCAAGTCTCATTTCACCGCTTGGGCACTCATGAAATCGCCCCTTTTGATTGGCACCGACGTTGGTTCCCTCGTTACTTCATTCGCGTCTATTGACGGACAAATTCATTTGTCAAGTTGGCGACCGCTACCGAAGCTACTCTGGAAATTCTTACAAGCCCTGAAATTATCGCTATCAATCAAGATCCGGTTGTTGGCGCCAGCATCTCGCCCTTCAGATGGGGTATCAATGTATGTCTTAACCAGCTTCATAACCTTGCATGCAATAACCATGCGGTCACGTGTCAAGCCTGACTGGGTCAGTAATAACACGCACCCCGCGCAGTACTGGAGTGGAGAAAGCCAGAATGGTACAATCTTCATGCTGGTTAGTCGCCAACTGTATCTGCAGCGCAACCTTAGGCTTGACACTCCCCCCGCAAGTTAAATACCCTGGATGAACCGACAGATATGTTCTTCCGTCTTACGGAATCTCCATGGATTCGTGCAGGAAGGCAATACTCTGTCCGCGTAAGCATTTAGATCCTTAGATTTTGAATCTCTTTGCAGTTTTCTCATGTTGCATCTCAGGACTTGTGGACCCACACCGACAACGGCACTGCTGTTCGAAATCTCACCGTTCATGCCGTACCTCCTCACGGTGTTGTTGCTCTGCTCCTGCAAGATGCAGGCGACGAACCTGCGGGTATATGGCCGCCTTGCGCTGTCACTGAGTGGTGCATGTACGAGAATGGAACTCACGTTGAGCTCTGATTTTGGACTGCTGAGTACTAGTCAGCGGAACAATGTACGCAGATGTATCACCACATTGTAAATAAAGTGAGTGGGGTTTTCTCGATACTACATAGCTCAACTGATGCTCTGTGATGCTCAGTCTTTTCTGTAAATGTAAATGTATGTAATTCAGCGCCATGCACATCACAGCGTCAGATGCCCATGGGAGAGAATTCAACCTACTGTCACCAGCTGCAACTTGAAGTAGTATCTCTTCATATTCTTTGAACACCTTAACAACTCGGATCATGGCGTTTATGAGACTCAGATAGGCACCAGATCCTACCAGATTCGTGCTAACCGGTTCTCATTCTTTTGTCTCCACTTTTGTCCAGTCTTCAATCGTGATGTGTAAAACCCAGTACTAACGATCGAGTCAATCAAAATGGACTGCATCTTAAAACAGTAATTCGGGGGTCCTCAAACGCTATTCCCAAAACGAAAACGCTGAGGCTTGTGTGACCCCCCTCAAGCTAAATACCTTGCACGCACCGGCGAATATGTCCTCCCATCTCAGTGACTCACAGAATCTCCTTAAAATCGCGCTGGAACTTGAAGGCGGCAGCACTTGTACAACTTGAAGTATCTCTCCATATTCTTCATTTTAGTAAGTCCGATCATGGCGTTAACGGGACTCTGACATATGCACTAGATCCCTACTAATCGGTTCTCATTTCTTCCAACAGAAATGTCTCTGATTTCGTCCATTTTACTCTTCACTCATGAGGTGTTAAGGCCCATGCTAACAATCGCCTTCAGATTATCGAGTCAATTAGACGGAACAGCATTTTATCGGATTGCTTCGAAAATGATATTTCACTGTGCGTAACGCAAACGAATGGGATTGGAGTTGTTGGTTTCACTGGATACGCGAGTTCATTAGGATTGTTGGCAGGAAAAAACGGGTGTGTTGGATCGAAATTAAACGTTCGTATGAGCACTCTACCCCATATCAACTAATAGAAACCCCCATTCAGATTCGCGTCTATTCATAGGTGCGTTCTACTGATCCAATGCCAAACAATGCAGCTGATGGATAAAAATAGACAGTCACTTCATGGGTACTTCATCTCATAGTCTGATCAAGGATACATTGCACGCGATTCTGAACAGCGACTGGGCGTTCATCATTCTCAAGCATCATTGAAATGAAAGCTTTCATCAGAATAACATCGCCATGGTGCGCCGTCACATTTTTGGCGTGCACGTATAGTCAAAACTAGGAACCATTTTGCTCAGCGTAGCATCACTGGCATACGGTAAGCCTAAGCCTTCAGTTTTCGCATTGAGAGGAAACTCTTGATCCGTTCCTCACTCCATAAATATCCTCGGACCAAACACTAATTTGATATTCGAAGAAACACCTGCAATGACCACCAAGTGCCCCTACCGATCGTCAATAAGAAAGTCAATCCTAACTGAACGAGGGCATTTTATCAGAAGTAGCAAATGCTGGCCTTCCGAACTCCTCATGGCTTGGGGTATGTCATTTATCCGTTGTTATTAATGGTAAGCTGATGACAGCTGACGACGCCGACAACTTCTAAGGTCTGGGCTGTTCAAAACATCGAAACACCTTATCATTCGTGGTTCCTGACATCAAGTTGATCGTGCATCGCCATGGATAATGTGGCACACTGTCACAGAACTGCGGAGACGTCAGGTTGAACTTTCGTCCCGTTTTCCTTTCTCCAAAACAGCTGTTTAGAGAAAATAATGCGATTTGCATCAATCGCATCGCTGAATCTATGAAATCCATGAATCCGAATGGGTGCGGATGTCGCATCTTTCTCGCAACGGGCCCTACTTCCATATGTATCAAAACCGATATCCCGTTAATGTCCACAACAGGAGCATGACTTTCAAAATCGCTATAGCCAATTCTTTGCGGTAGGGCGTTCAAACCGATGCGAGATCTAATGGTACTCGCAGGCAATATATAACACGGTAAGCGCCTTGGTATAAATGCACGAAGGTGCAAGGTCAGTATGCAAGTACAACGTCAAACAATGTTCTCTCTCACTGCACCCCTTACTCTCTTTATCATATCTGCTGCACTCAGTGTGCATGCTGAAACTCACACCATCACCTTCACAAACAAGTGAGCCTTGTCTCGCGTGCCTCCTGTCCCGTTTCTCATTGTCGTCTCGCAGCTGTGGATATGGCACTGTTCGTGTCCCTGTTTTCCATTCAGACACAGTGAATATATCTTCTTATTACAGCCCACTCTCGTGCAAAACGGGAACATTCTCTCCACTGGTAGCCCATGCACCAGCAATGGCCCAATTGTGTCGGCCATCGCGTAAGTCTGAATTCATAATCCATCAAAGCGTTAGCTCACTTGCACCAGTTACCTCCAAACAGGAGCTTGTGGCCTGAATGGCGAAAACTGTACCACGGTAGAAATTACTCTCGTTAACCCCACAACCACAGGCAGTGGATCGTCCACCGATGTCACTTTGAATCCCCCGTATGTATTTCTACTGCCTCATCAGGGTTGTGGCTAATTCCGAACTTGTTCTTCCAGCCACGAATTCTCTGTGCCTACTGGTTTCGGGTTAGTATGATGTCCGGTTTTTGAGGCGCGACGTTGACGGTGTCCTATACAGATACTACAACGGATGCGATGGCTCGGGCTTTGATTGTATGTCGATTTGTCATCATGTTAACAAGTGCTAAACGATTTTCAACAGGCACTTATGCGGATTGCTCCGGAGCTTTCGTGGACCCTACTGATGGGGTGGTAGTTTCCTGTCAGGTCGATAACGTGAGATTCAAAACCTACATTATATGGAACCATCCTAATCCCATCCCACCTTAGGTCGACCTTACTATTACTTTCTGTGATTAGTTACGTGGTAAGCGTTTTCCTGGGCGGTAAGCATTAGTTTTAGAAACAGACTTTCATGGATGCTGAAGTGACTGAAATTTGCTCCGATGACGATTGGTTGACAACCTGAAAATATTTAAACTTGTGCAGACACACTAAGTGTCGCTCCAGATCCCATGACATCCTTACAAATTCTACTCATGTACTACCACTTATTCTCAGCCATGGACGGCGATCTTCCGGTATCCCTGACGATGGAATGCAGATCGAAGCATGCAAAGTCCCTTCACCTCAAAAGCTCGTAAGTTCCAATTTGCCCCAAGCAGCAGCCCGCCAACTTGTATGCACGAACAATTGATTATTCTATACCACACTCCGTACTAATACGCGTGCCTTGAGTCCAACTCCTACATCAACCTCTCACTCCCTCGGATGCATCGTCCATGGTGGACTGCATTCGCTGGTGATATAATGCACTCATCCAGCATCAGTAGACGTGCCAACCAAATCATTTTCTCATAAGGAGATAAAAATACAACAAGATAAAAAGGAGTATCATACTATGTAAACGACACACTCCTAAGCAGACAACGACAGCGCCATCGCGCCTGCAAAGATGGGTGGATATAGTCGGGTTTTCCCAAAAGGCAAGTGTTCACTGAGCCACAATCCATAATATGGGGCTGCGGGCTTCAGGTCCACAGGCTTTCGCGATGGGTTTTACAACTTTTTTTTGTATGCGGAGTCGATGCAGAGACGTCTTTCTGGTCCAAAGGAAGAGAGGCGGGCATTTCGGGCGTACCGAATATTGTAACGGGGTCAGGTTTTGAAGGTGTGCGGGGAGCTTGGCAATCGGTATACCGGATAGAAAGCTCCGCTATAGAGGACGGAAGCACAGAAAAGCCGGTGTATAGAGATGATATCAAGAAACAGGATGGATAAGTCGGAAGCTTCGGGATTGGAAGATAAGTTGAATTCCGAACTTGTACAGGATAGGATGGGACGGTCATTGAGGCGAAATTTGCAATGATCGCTCGGCAAGCTCGGTACAATGGATTGGGGGAACTACGACCACGAGACCTCCATCCAGAAGCATGTATCTGATTAGTGAGAGGGGCCGCTAACATGATATTTGGGACGACGCTGTAATCTGCTGTAATAGGTTGATGCGGCAGGCACGGGAGGGCTCGAGGAGTCAAAGGTACGGCCACGACGGTGGAATAAGCGGATAAAAACTTTGGGCGCGATGATTATGGAACACGACGCGAACAGAGTGCACGCAGAATATTACATAATGAATGCATTCCTCTTCTGCGATGATGCATATGAACTTCCGGTATATGGCCCGCCTTGAGCGCTTGAGCTATCATTGTGTCTGTACGAGAACGCAACTCACGTCGAACATCATCGAACTCTGATTTTGGACTCACTTTCTTGAGTAGTCAGCAGAACACTGGGCAGATCTATCATCACGTTGTAAATAAAGTGAGTGGGGGTTTTCTCTTTCGTCTGGATATATGGCTCATCAATTTCTGGTGCCCTGTGATGTCGGTCTTTATGTACTTAAATGTAAATGCATGTCACCCAGCGGGCCAGCGCCATGCGCAGCAGTGTCAGATGCTCATGGAGAGAAAATTCAGCCGCCGCTCACTGGTTGCGAGTATCTCTCCATATTCTCCAGACATCCTAATAACTCCGATCGTGGCAAAATTAAACGGGACTCAGATACACCAGATCCCTGCTAGTACTAACCAGTTTCTTCCAACAGATATGTCTCTATTTTTGTCCATTTTACTCTTCAATCATGAGGCCTTGAGGTGTAAAAGCCTATGCTAACTATCGTGTCCAGACCATCGAGTCAATTAGACGGAACAGCATTCTATTACTTCGCTTCTGAAATGATATTGCACTGTGCATACATAACAAAACCGAACGGGATGGGAGTTGTTGGTTTCACTGGATACGCGAGTTCATTCTGGCACCCAGATGAATTTTTGGTTAGGAAAAGGTGGGTGCAAGTCGGATCAGGTGAGCACTCTACTACCCCCTATCAATTAATAGAACTCCCGCCGGATTGATTCCCATCTATTCATAGGTGCGTTCCACTGATCTAATGCTAAACACCGACAGTACGGTTGATGGATAAAAATAGAATCCCAGCTTATGGGGGCTTGACCTCATAGTCTAGCCAAATATTCATCACATGCGATGCTGAACAGCGACTGATACGGGAATTGAAGCAGGAAAGAAATTTCGACGGATATCAGAAATGCCGGTTTTGTGCGTTCATCATTATCAAGCATCATTGAAATGAAAGCTTTCATCAGAGTAACATTGCCATGGCGCGCTGCGCATTACACTCCTGGTGTGCATGTATAGTCAAAGCTAGGAACCATTTTGCTCAGTATCTATAAGCATCGTACGGTGAGTAAAGTCTTCATATTTCGTATTGAAATGAAACCCCCGATCCGCGCCCCACTGCATGGGTATATTCGGTCCTAAAATGAAAGGCTCCAAAGAATTCATTTGGTGTTCGAAGAAGCGCCTGGCATACCTTCAACGACTACCAACTGCCCCTACCGATTGACAATGAGAATAGCAACTGGTGCAAAGAACTCTTAGCAGGATATAGCACATGATGGTTTTTTGAAGTCCTCGCGATTTTTTTAGGTATGTCCTTTCTTCGCTGTTATTGATGGATCAAAGTGCAAACTGATGGGCCTCCGACAACTCCATAAGTTCTGGGCCGATCAAAAAATCGAAACACCTTAACCTCCGTGGTTCCTGGCACTGGATAATGTAGCACACTCTCACAGAACTGCGGAGACGTCCGGTTGAACTTCCGTCTCGTTTTCTTTGCGGATATCCCGGATCCCTATCACATGTACCTCCAAAGCGGGTGTTTGGAGAAAAATGATGAGATCTGCATCAATCGCATCGCTGAATCTATGAGTCTGAATGGAACCCGACGTCGCATCTTTCGGGAACGGGCTCCCCTTCCCTATGTACCGCAATATACGACCCGTTAATCTCCACGTGGAGGTATGGATCTCAAAATACCCAGAGCCAATTCTTTGCGATGGGGTGTTTAAACCGATGCGAGATCCAGTGGTACTAGCAGGCAATATGTAACACAGTAAGCGCCTTGGTATAAATGCACGAAGGTGCAAGGTCAATATGCAAGCACAACAAGTTCAAATCAAACAATGTTCTCTCTCACTGCACCCCTTGCTCTCCTCATCATATCTGCTGCACTCGGTGTGCATGCTGAAACTCACACTATCACCTTCACAAACAAGTGAGTCTTATTCTTATATTTTCTGTCTTATTCCTCATTGTCATCTCGCAGCTGTGGATATGGCACTGTTCGTGTTCCTGTTTTCAATCCAGACACAGTGAATATATCTTATTATTACAGCCCACTCTCGTGCAAAACGGGAACATTCTCTCCACCGGCGGCCCATACACCAGCAATGGTCCATTTGAGTCGGCCATCGCGTAAGTCTGAATCCATAATCCATCAGTGCGTTAACTCACTTGTACCAGTTACCTCCAAACAGGAAATTGCGGCCTGAATGGCGAAGAATGTACCATGGTAGAAACTACTCTCGTTAACCCTACGACCCCAGGCAGTGGATCGGCCACCGATGTCACTTTGATCCCCCCGTATGTATTTCCACTGCTCCGAGGGGGTTGTGGCTAATATGAACTTATTCCTTCAGCCATGTATTCTCTGTGACTAGTGGTTTCGGGTTAGTATGACGTCCGGTTTTTGAGGCGAAACGTTGACGCTGTCCTATACAGATACTACAACGGATGCGATGGAACGGGCTACGATTGTATGTCACCTTGTCATCATGTTAACTGGTGTTCTCAAGCGCTGAACGATTTCCAACAGGCACTTCTGCGAGTTGCTCCGGGGCTTTCACGGACCCTACTAATGGGTTGATAGTTTCCTGTGAGGCCGATAACGTGAGATTCAAAATCTATGTTTTATGGAGCCATCCTGATTCCCATTCCACCTTAGGTCGATCTCGCTATTACATTCTGTGACTAGTTATGTGGTGTGCGGTTTCCTGGGCGGTAAGGGTTTTATAAACGGAAATATATAAAAGATTTTGTGTACAAGATTTTGGGAAATATGGCAGAAATACTACAACCTTTCTAGATGAAACAGATCCGCATTCAAATCTTCTCAACTCACAAAAAATGTGCTGAAATTATTAAATAGATAAGGCGGGATGGCGGGATTAAACATCACATATGATATATTCTTTATCTTGTTGACACCCAAGCTACAAGTAGGCCCACAACAGCAACAGATGTCCATGTTCTAAAGGTCCTCCAAGGAATCGCCCATTCATCGGCTTGACTTACGGCAAGCGGCATAGTAGTAGCGTTCAACGAAGGTGACGTTATATGGGATATTGGCTCAACTTTGGGACTTGCGTGGGTCGAGGCAGGAGAATCGGTTTGCGTCAAGGTCGCTAGGATTTCCGGTTCTTCAGGTGGAAAGACTTCCGCTTGTGCTACACCACCAAAGAAGTCGGTAATCAGAGTTTTATCCAACGGTCGTTTGAACAAATCCGATCGGACTCCGGGATTCGAATGTATTTTGATTGGATCATAAGTGTTAAACTAAAGAGCGAGTTCAGTGATAGGCATTTCGAATTGAATTGCATAGCGCTCACCAGATCTTGCATGGATGTTTGGCTTGTTTTATTGATGCCTTCCATGAGTTTGAGTACGTAGTGTGTGTAGCTATCGATCACGGAAACTCCAATATCATAGTCGTTCTCATACTACACAAGTGGTTGAACGACTAGGCTCCAAATGTTAAATGATTGCTTACTGAATACGAGTTCTCGCCGATTTCGGACGAGCCAGTTGCCAGAATATTAGGGGAATAAAATTGAGAGTACATGGAATTTGCCTGGCAAGTATCTATCATGAAGAGTATTTCATTGTATCTCCACGAACAGATCAACATTGGTTCGTTCTTGATTGGTTACGAGCTTACCGCTTTTTCTGCCACATCTGTTCAAATGCATCGGCGATATCGAACGCGCTAATTTCTTCATTGTCTTGAAACTTGAGGAACTCGTTTCCTCCATGTCCCGTCATGTAGACGAAGATGTTGGACCGATCATCCGTTAGTAGCCGTTTTGACCGAGGAACAGATGGGTCCATACGTCCTGAGCAATGATTCTGGATTCAGCCGTGGATGATGTTCATTATGCCACCGTACCTGTCAGAACCCGAATGAAGTTCTCAACCGTAACTTCGTATCCTCGATAGTCAACTTCTATGTTGTCCCCATAAAGATCAAGATGTCTGCCTGCTTCGGCATATACCCTCCCAGGAAATTTATTTCGTGCATTGCAAGACACATCGTCTGCCAACATCAATATGATGTTTGAATCTGGTATACCAAGCCGCTTCACCGTGCGATACCTATTGAGTTGAAGATTAGGCGTGATCCAACAAATTGATAATATTGCTTACATTCCAAGAGCATTTGCCATGTGCTATGCCGTGTAGTACTGAGCAAAAATCGATAGTATTTTGTATAGCGAATGACATACACGATAATTGAACCAATAGCGAGATGCGCAGACCAACACGGCCCAGTTGTTGGTATGACCAGAGCCGCTCTCATGTCTTCCAAAGAAATCTGAGACTTGTTCATCTTGAGGTATGTTTGTGGTCGATATTCTGGGTATCCAACTTGCCAAACATACCAACAGAAACAGACAGATATGGGGGAACGAGTGGAGGTGCATTCAAGAGAAAGGTGGGACGGCAACACGGCATCTATTCCAAGTCAGTTGAAAGTTCCCTCCCGGAGTTCCAAAATACTACACTTGCCTCTCTCTTGTTGCTCTCATGAATGGTGGGTTGTGAAATGTTGCGTCAGATATGTGATAGACTGAATAATTTAACAAGGTCTTTCTGCCTATAATGATGATTCGCAAAGCGAATCAGAGGACACTGTGGCCTCGACATCGAAGTTACCAAGTACTGCCAACAACGTAAGAGCCTTCACCCAGAAACCTACTATGATCGTTTCCCTCTTTGCTGGCTATCTTTCTATTTGGGATAGGATAAAACGCTGAAGAATTCTTTCGCTGGGTCCTCAGACTGTGCGTATATACTTTTACTATCGATTTCTTCCTCTGCATGTTAAAGTTAAAATCATCTTAGCACGACTTCTCCCGAAATCCCAAGTCATCATACGACGTCCCGCACACCCAAGGAGTCAGCCTAGAGCCCATATATCCGATGATATCGTCCCAGAGCATCACACCGCTATTAAATCAGTTTCATCCGAAGGACCCGAAGAAAGCGCGGGCGTTCAAGCGGTCACATCTATAGAAGAGGCAGACGAGTTGGCACGGCTTCAAAAGTTGTTGAGACCACCTCCCATTCCGGGAATCTCTGACTGGGGGATACCCCCCGAACCAAGCTCGCCATGTGATCCCGGCATCGTGGTACGATATTCACACAGGATCTACTCTCTGTCTTGGAAGTCTTATTCGCTTTACTGACTGCAGGAGAAGCTCGCTCAATTTCACTCTCTCAAACGCGACCCGCAAAATCCAAAACACTTCAATGACTCCCTCATGTCCAATCGATCATTTCGTAATCCCCATTTATACGCGAAATTAGTAGAGTTTATCGATGTCGATGAACGAACTACAAATTTTCCAACGGATATTTGGAACCCGAACGATGTTCAAAGGGAATGGTTTGCTAGTAGTATCGGTACGTGTTTATGCGCACTGTTAACGCTTTTGTTCATGCCTTTTTCAAACGCCTTTGATGCACGGGTTGTAAATTTCGCACCACATCTACGGCGCGTTGAATCTGTGCTCTTTGCAATTTTGGCGGTTCATCGTCATGGCGATCTACATTTTCGCTGGCCCACGAATTATCGCGCCCAAAGCTGAGGTGCAAAAAGCTCGCTCCGAACAAGCCACAGCTATCCAGTCAAAGCGAACACAAATTGACTTTACGTCTTCAAAACCTGCTGTATCATCATCCTCCCAATCATTGTACGAGAAAGGAAGTGGGACTCGGAATAGCAGATTCCAGCCGTATTCGAAACCTCGTCGAGCGCTCTAGAATGCCTGTAACGTAGCTTTCAATTTGCTGTTTTTTTATTTTTATTGTTGCTGGCCACCACTTTCGAGTAATCTCTGTTTGAAACGTAGACGAGCTTGCATTGCGATGACTGATACCTTCAACATTAGTTCTCTATTTAAATCGTCGATACAGTCCCATTCTACAAGATCGAATATCTCCCTGTGCACACTCGTCAGCCGACAGCTCCATTAAGTCTTATGATGGCAAGTACACCTACAAATGCGCACTTCACGGTCACCGCTACCAGAAGCGAGCAGTTTGCCGTCTTGGGTGAAGTCCACCGTCGTGACTATCATCAACCATAACCGTTAAAGATATGCTTTGGGATGAATGTTGTCTAATGCTTACCAGTATTTTTATGCCCCTGTATTATGAATTGCACAACGCCACTTTTCAGGTCCCAAACACGAACAGTACCGTCGCGAGAAGAGGAGGCAAGACGCTGTTCGCGTCCTATTTGGATGACAGATGCCGCGAGGACACAATCCTGTTTTCATTTACACAGCAATCACAGTCATGATATCTGTAAGCGCATGCGTAACCATCCTTGGAACTATGCACGGACCTTGTGGCCTTGAAATGACTTCGTGCAGGTGCCCGCGTTCTCGCCCATGGATCTGATCTCCCATCGTTTCAAGGTTCGATCCAAACTAGCGCTTATCAATCCGACTGGCGCTCCGTATCCTGTACCATCTGCAAACTGAACGCCGTATACGCCATCGTCATGCCCGCGTAATGTTTCAAGGGGCTCTGTACCCGATGATGGATCAGCCACGTCTCGTTGGATATCCCAGATTCTGATAACACCATCAAGTGATCCGGATGCAACATATTGTCCAGTTTTATCGATCGCCACGGAAATCACCGCAAGTTTCGAGGAGAGCTTCGATCCAGGTGCAACAGGACGCAGTATCCGACAAGACACCTCGGTAGCGTCGGGAACATTTCCAGATTCGTCTGTGATTTTCGTGAGGGAACTGACATCCCATACGCGCACGAAGCAATCACCCGATGCGGAAACGAGGAGGTGGCCATCTGGAGAGAATGTAACAGCGTAGACCTCCCCATTATGCCCCTGCAGAGTACTCAGCCATCTCCGCTGCGGTATACTCCAAAACTATCTTCCCGAACCCCACGCTAGGAATTAGTGAAGTGTGATAGAGATGCCATTTACTGACCCTTATTAGCTTATCCTCAGACCCCGCGGCAAGAAGCTGCCCGTCTGGACTGATGGCGACGCTTCGTGCGTGAATCACTTTGGGCGTTTCTGTAGAACCGTCGGTATTCGTATTGTCCAGTGGAAATCTACGTACCGCGCGGGGATTATAGTCGGATTAAGCAAGTTGCCACTGACTACAGATAAGGTGACGCACGTTATCTTCTCGCCCAAAGCAAGGTTATAAAGAATCACAAGGTTCTCGGAACCGACTGCAAGAAGCGTGTTGTCTGAAGAAAACTTCACACTGCATACCACTCTGAGATGCCAGTCGAATAATGAGATAACCAGAGTGAGAATCAGTGTGGCTTGGGTGCACGAACCCTTCATGCAAAAAACGTCTTGCCAATTGTACATCCATTTGGCGGGGGACGGAGGGGTTGAAAATGGCTAGCCAGTCACCGCCTTCGTTGATAAACTCGGCAGAAACAGTTGAAGGATCCAAATCTTCAGCCATCCTCGGGATGCTCTAGACCGTACGTGTTCAAAATCTTTTCTGAGTACCGAATAAGCCCTTGAAATCTTCTACGCACGTACATATAAATTCGGTTGGCACTTGGGCTAGAGGAGTAGAATCGCACTGTATCAGTGTGGAATCATACTTAGGATGGATGAAGAGCGTGACTTACGACAGGATCAGGCGACTCGCAACTAAACTTTCAGCTTGGTGCGGTGCTCCTCGTGGTCCGGTACAGCGGCAGGTACTTTATTTTTCGGTGATGAGCTGGAGGTTGTTCTGTTGGCTTTTGTTAAGCTTACGACAGCGCTAAACCGTCTCGAAATGAGCAACAAGCGTCGAGGTTCACAGCTCCTGCATGGACCCTTCGCGCCAAGACGTACCTTTACCAGCCAACTTGGTCAATTCTCAGCTAGGGATTGCACGGAAAGGAGAGATGGTAAATGAATCTGAGATCTACTCGGTCCGAACGCCTCCTATGCTTTCGTGGTGATGATAGATGGTAAGTGGTAAAATCAGTATATGAGTGGAGGATGAGAGGGGATTAGTATTATAGCACCAACGTCGCTGAGCCTCGCTGGGCATGTTTCACCTTTATCGAGCTTTATCATTTATGTCTATAGGCGACATCGTTCTAGATCGTCCTCGTTTATTAGAGGGTATAGATATAGATCTGGGTTTGATGGCCTTCATGGACTTGATGAAGAACATTCGCTAAGAAGGACCTTACTATTTACACGTGTGCTGCTAATTTAGCAATTGACGCTTCGATACTTTGTGTAGTGGCATTTGAATGGGGCAGGGGGAAACTCGGTATAACTCGTGCACATATATGTATATATGCTGAGCTCCAAGGCGTGATGCATCGCTTGGATGAACTTAGCTGACACTAAGCTATGTATGATGTGCATCATACGGACCATCAGGTTCCCATAGACCGCGAATGTGAAGCTTTCAGTCCCGCAACATCCCTGTGAAGATATGCTGGTGCCAATGATATCATAAAAGAACCCTTACAATTGGGTCAGAAAAATGCTTAAAGAATCCAGGGATGGTCTCTTGAATTTGCTGAAATGAGCAGCGGTAAACTCTTGTGAGCCTAAGTTGCCCCTTCCTCGCCTGAAATGCATGCTTGATACGCTATGTTGCCGCGGAATGGCATGCCGCGAAGATTCATCTTTGGCCCCATGGGCTCTGCTAAGGTTTCGTCAGTTTTTGATATAGGATGATATTATTAGACTTTTGGCTGCGAACCTCGTGCCGGCGCCTCTTTTGTCCGCGTAGATACACCTCGAAAGCCGAGCGAGAACCTAAAGAAGAGCGCGCAAAATAAGTCTCACACTTTTCATAGCTGATTGCCTTTCATTGTCGGCGGGTGGCCGAGCGAATTGCGACCGCGGTGCTAAAACTGGGGACGTGCGAAGAACGAAGTGCAGTTTCCCGGGAGCTCTTTGTTCATCAGAAACTGAAAGGATGCCGGTGCGGATGTTACGATGCTGAATTCAGATCCGCACGCAGATGGGAAATTGAGAGCCTATGAATGGCTCAGTACTGGCAAGCATTAAATGAAGATCATTCCATTGTTTAAAGACCTGGCCGACGAGACCGGAAAGGTCTGTTGAGGCGCCAGGGCGTCCGCTGAGGAGGATGAGGGGCAAGCACAGGTGTTTTTCATACATAAAGGGCGACCTGAAACAGTAAATGACGAATATAAGTTTACTGTAATTTTTGAGAGGAGAACACCAATGATTTTTGGAAGCGCTCCAGATAATCAACACCACCAATGCCGCTGAGCTTGAAAAGCGATGATTTAGTTCGCGCATCTGATGCCAAATGGATTTTTCATAACACGTGACTGTGCCTGCAATGCGGGCGTACAGAAAAGGACATGCCGCCGGTAGTGTCATCCGTGAGAAAAGAAGATTGGGTGTCAGGGTCCAAGGCCACCATTTGTTATAAAGGGCGATGATCAACACCCATTCCGCTGTTCCCAACCGCCTCCATGTCCTCCACAATTTACAATGTGAGTTTTTCTTTCGGTCCCATGCAATTGTTGCTATTCGGGGCGCCTATTATATGGTCTATACACTTCATCTATTACCAAATGGATGTTGCCACCACTGTATCTAGGCCGGAGTCAAAATTTTGGCCCTCAGCATGATGCACATGCTTCCTCTGCCTTGAAAGGCATTTCAAGAACAATAGGCTTAATTTTTTTTTGCAGCACAGGAGCCTGCAGCCTTCAGGTCCACCTGCTCAGGGTCCCAGCCAGCACAGTCATGCTCGACTCAACGAGGCGTTTGATTCCATCCGCCAAGAATTTGACGTTCTCACGTCCGACTTGAGTCTCCTGCGCAATCAGCGAGACGAATATGAATCAAAAGGTAGGCATCCTTTCTCATGGTATTGCAATTGATTTTCTTATGTATTGCCGCTCTTCATGTTGTCATGGCACAGTCACGTCTCAAATAAATGAATTAAATATTGTCCGCCAGTCACTTTACGAGCTCGAGTCCCAGCATGGCAAGATTCGCCAGCAGTATGAGGAGGAGCTTACCCGGCTTCGTGCAGAGTTGCATGCTCTGCGCCAAGGTATGCCCGCAAATCCTCCGCCTCATCCAACTGTAGGTCCTGGTTCTGTTGGTCCCGCAGGACCGCCGGGCCCACCGGCGACTGTCCCGGGCGTACCACCAGCTGCAGGCCCGAATTCTTACAACGATCCGTATTACGCTCGAGATCGTGATCGCGAGCGCGAACGAGAACGAGAAAAAGAACGCGAACGTGCTGATCGCGAACGTGAACGGGATATTCGTGACAGAGAACGAGATCAACGCGATAGAGAGCGTGAGCGCCCTCCCGGTGAGAGTAGCCGTGACCCTAAGCGCATAAAGACGGAGCGTATGAAGAGTGATCGTCCAGGTAAACATCTTACTTCAAGTTCCGCTCGCTCCCCACCTCCTCATGGTTATCATCATTCTCCGTTCTCTCCTCCACTGTCTGCGCTAGATCATTATAGCCCCTCTCTTGGTCCTGGTCCGAACCCTAAGCTTCCACCTGCAGCGGGAGGACCTACCTCTCTGACTGCGTTTGCTGGTCCAGGTCTACCGCCACCGCCAGCCGCACATCCTCCGTACCCTCCGGGTCCTGGAAATCCAGCCCCTGCTGGCCCTCCCGAACCATCGCCAGCCATTGCAAGTAATGCATTAGTTCCCATCAGCAACACCCCAAACGGGGGGCAGTTTCCTGATGACCTCGACCCTCACACTGTACCACCCGAACTGAAGAAAGAAGGTAGCGACTGGTTTGCGGTGTTTAATCCCAAGGTCAAACGTGTTCTGGACGTAAATTTAGTGCACACTCTTATGCACGAAAGGTCAGCATGATCATTTCCGACTCAACATCAGGCGGCACTCATTCATTTACCACTGGCGCCATCCTTCAGTGTTGTTTGCTGTGTACGATTTTCAGCCGATGGTAAATTCCTGGCGACCGGATGCAATCGCACAGCTCAGATCTACGATACGAAGACAGGCGCTAAGACTTGGTGGGTTGCAAAACAAATTTTGCGAACCGTCTCCCTGAACAGCATTTCTGACGTTGTGCGCCTTATAGTGTGCTTGCCGATGATAATGCTGGTAAAGCCGGTGACCTCTATATTCGCAGTGTGTGTTTCAGCCCAGATGGCAAGTTTTTAGCAACAGGCGCCGAGGATAAGCAAATCCGAGTATGTTAAATCTTTTACTTTCAAAGTGATCTGGGTGCATCTCATTCGTTCATTGAAGATTTGGGATATTGCAAAGAAACGTATCCGTAACGTCTTCGACGGCCACCAGCAAGAGATCTACTCTCTCGACTTTTCTCTTGATGGACGACTGATCGTTTCCGGATCGGGCGATAAGACCGCGCGTATCTGGGACATGATGGATGGCTCATCGAAAGTACTCACTATCAACGATCCTGATTCTGTCGGAAACGATGCTGGTGTAACTAGTGTGGCTATATCGCCAAACGGGCAACTCGTCGCAGCCGGCAGTCTCGATACGGTTGTGCGCATTTGGGATGTCGCTACCGGCTCACTACTCGAACGTCTGAGAGGGCATAGAGATAGCGTGTATAGCGTGGCTTTCACCCCTGATGGGAAGGGCCTTGTGAGCGGAAGCTTAGATAAGACGCTGAAATACTGGGACGTGAGCGGTTTGATGACGGGCGGAGCCAAGCGAAAGGAAGCCGCAGCTAATGGAAAGAAGGAGCTGGAGAAAGCAAGTCCGTGCACGATGAACTTCATGGGGCACACTGTAAGTGCTTCTTTGTTCGGGAGTAGCATGTTGTTAACGTGAGACTGTGCTTTAGGATTACGTGCTTTCCGTTGCTGTGTCACATGATGGCCAATGGGTCGTTTCAGGATCCAAAGATCGTGGTGTCCAGTTCTGGGACTCCCACTCAGCGACAGTGCAGTGTATGTTGCAAGGCCACAAAAACTCAGGTATGATGCTAAGCAATTGTGATGTCGAATTTCGAAGCTGACTCCCGTGCAGTGATATCGATAGACTTGAGCCCAGCAGGCAGTATACTGGCGACGGGAAGTGGAGATTGGCAAGCGAGGATATGTAAGTGATCCGCTGTGCTCACCTTCGTACTGTAGATTGCTGACGCGGTACTATCTCTTTCAGGGAGTTATCAAACGATGTAAAGCTATTGAGATTGCAGGATATAATCTCACCAGCAGCGTATAGATCCATTTCTAATATGTTCTGTCTAAGTTTTCTTGCTTTATATCTGATGTACTACTCTTGCTGTTGTTTTTCCTATATTCGTTTCACCTTGCGCCGCCTGCATCCGCCCTATTCAGACCTCAGGCGACGCCTCGAAATCGTACTTTCCTTGGTGTTATCCCTTGCATATCAATGAGCTTTGAGCTTCAATCTATGCAGCCTTTTGTATTCAATAACACTTGATAATGACTAAACGTAGACCATGGCCTTCTGGCATATTTTGGATAGACAGTGAACAGTGGTCATAGATGAGAATGATAAATTCTGTCCTGTCTAAGATCACGTGATTGATGAGTCGCACTGACATTTAGACCTGCAAAGCTTCCGAGTCACAATTTTTGAAGATATGATTCCTATTAGAGAAGAGATCAAGCTAAAAGTTGAGTGTGGTACGCTTGATCGCTTGAAACACTTTCTTACCGTCACAGTGACCTAGTCTCTCTCGTTTGCGCAGGCTTCATTGACAAAAAAATTAGAACATGATCATATATGAAAATACATGATTGTCAGCATCACCCAGGTTATTGTCAACCTGAATCGTCTACGAGACAACGTGGCGAATCTCTCAAACCCAGTGTTGATGGCCTTCAAGGACACGAAAAGTCTTCAACCGTAACATAATGCCAAGTGGCCAAGTCAAATTCATGTGTCATAAGCACCGACTAAGAACCAATTGCTGCTTTCCCTGTTTCAAGTTGGTTCAAGCGTCAAGCCACTATAAATTGTAAGTTCTATCTTCTCTTGTCCTTATACCCACAATGCAACTCACCCCTGGTCTTGCCACTGTCCTTACCCTTCTCTCCTTGTCAATATATGCATCAGCTGTTGACAAGAGCCTAACAATACCGCTAGTGAAGAAGTCCACGCTGACCCGGTCGGACGGAACTGCAAATATCGAGTTTTTGCAGGTCCATATTGCTCGCATCGCTGCGTAAAGAATCTTCCTACCATAACATAAGTCAAGAATGCCTAACTTTTGACAGGAAATATCGCCACACTTTTTCAGCATATGAACAGAATACTGGTGCTCCTCATTCACTCTTAGATTCTTTGTTCGCTCGGGATGAAGAAGCCGATTCGGGAATGAAGCCAAACGGCGAAGGTGTCATACCCCTTACCGACGAGAGTGCTCAGATGTGGCAAGGTACAATCAGTGTTGGAACACCTCTCAGGAAGTTCACAGGTAAAGCGAATTTATAACTGCCTCTGGTATACGTTCTTATAATAAAACACTTCCTGTAATATGTAGTTGACTTTGACACAGGATCATCCGATCTGTTTCTCCCTGGTGCGACCTGCGGCTCGACCTGTTCCGGTCATACATTGTACAACGCCGCTACCTCTTCAAGCGCGAAAGATCTCCACAAGACATTTTCCCTAGCATACGGCGATAATTCAACAGTGAAGGGGGAGCAATGGTCAGACACTGTCAATATCGGAGGCCTGTCCGTAAGTTTGCCTTCATTCACTGAGGCATGAATCCAATAAGAGTAATGTCTTTTAGGCGAAAACTCAAACGTTGGGTGTTGCAAACCAATACTCGAATGGATTTTCTCGTCAAAACTTTGCCGCAGATGGTCTCCTCGGCTTAGCTTTCCCTGAAATATCGTCGTTCCCTGCTACACCTCTCTTTAACACCTTGATGTCCGCAAAACCTTCCCAGTTATCTGAACCACTCTTCGCGTTCAAGCTTGCCGCAAACGGTTCAGAACTCACCCTCGGCGCACTAGACCGCAAAGCGTACAAGGAACAGCCTACATATGTGGAGTTGAGCGCCGAAGGATATTGGCAGGTGTCGATGGACGCTGTGAAGCTCGGCAAGAAACAAGTCGTTCAAAATGTTCAAGCAATCGTGGACACAGGCACGACGTTGATTGCCACAAGTGATGCGAATGCTAAGGCATTTTATGTTGGCATTCCTGGAGCTAAGGAGAGATACGATGTCTCGCCTGGAGTTTGGACCGGTAAGTTTGTCGTATTACAGTTTTGAACCGTGTGTTAGGTATGTATAGATGGCACTGATATTGGACACAATACATGCAGTTCCCTGTTCCTCTGTTCCAGACATCAATCTCGCGCTTGTCTTTGGTGGAAAGAGTTTCAGCGTGTCTTCGGATACGTTTGTCTTCGGTCAGGTCGACGAGGGGAGTTCGGATTGCATTGGGGGTGTCATGGGAGCGGGCGCAGCTGGAGGTATTCTTTTCATCTATGTTGGTGTCTGCGGGCATTAAAAATATCCCTTAGATGCGTGGATTGTTGGAGATGCTTTCCTTCAAAACGTTTATACTGTTTTCGATGTGGGCAACAAACGTGTCGGGTTCGCGAACTTGGCATGAAGTGGACAAACTTCGCGTCTCGAAGCGAACTCGGATAGATGCTTCAACTTGCATACTTCCTTCTGCTTTACTTATAGACTCTACTGATTGATATTTCAGACGCGGTGCAGCTATTCAATATACTCTTGCTAGCATTCGTTATACACACTCGTTAATCTCATTTTGATTGATATATGAGTATGCGGTCTATCAAGTCACGTCGTCCGCCCCTTTCAACTTCAAAAGCGTGTTTTCGAAGTAAGCGGTGCACCCGGGGATGGACGAGTGAATTGGTATGTCCAGTATGCTCATGACTTGGCGCATTCACTCGAAAAGATATAACCATTTCCCACGTACTCTGTCTCGACGATTCCTCGTATTCCTGTCATATGCGTTCAATTTCCACAGCTTATCAGTTCACCATCCTACGGCAGTTACAAAGATGCCCAACCAAGTGCTTACCTTTCTGTTGCAGCGTAGCATTTGCTTCCTTCAATTGCCCATTGGATTTCCCAGTTGATTCCTGGGAGCTCGTGACTGCTTCAAATAAAGATCCCGGAGCACGAGACCTAGTATTGGAGCATCTCTATTCAGATGCCTCTTGACCTCAGCAGACCTTAAAGACTTCTGCGCACCTCTTCTCCGTTATCAAGTCTGTGCCATTCTGTCAGTTTCATACCTTGACTGGATTTCACTCCTTCAAAGGACCTTCGCAAGATGCCAGAAAAGATCACCCATTTTGAAATCCATGGTATGCTTCCCGTTTCCAGCTTCCAGCCATCAGAAGCAAGCTGGTCTTTAACCCTCGTGCTCATATAATTTGCAATAGATATCCGTTTTCCAACGTCCCTGACGGGGGATGGAACCGATGCAATGCATACTGATTGCGATTATTCGTCTGCATATATATCCTTATATGCCACTGGCGGACTAGTTGGATACGGAATGACATTTACATTAGGCCGCGGAAACGAGATCGTGCGTTGTTTACTTTGCGTACCGCTGCCTTATTCAACCCTGAGTTTTTGACAAAAAAATACTTGTCATTTGACGCATAGGTCTGTCAAGCAATCGCTGAAGTAGCGAAGCGTTTGATAGGACGCGAACCTGAAACTTTCTTTGCTAATATGGGTGCTGCATGGGAATTTATGTGTGCAGATCCGCAACTGCGATGGTGTGCATATCATCTACCAAATAGCGCTCACCTCATATTTAATCCTCCATTTTTCCAGGATTGGTCCGGAAAAGGGTGTCATCCATATTGCGACTGCCGCAGTCAATAATGCAGTTTGGGACATGTTTGCGAGAGTAAGGAAAAAGCCTTTGTGGAAACTCATTGCGGATATGACCCCTGTAAGGGCTGCGCCTATTATCTCACTTTGATTGACTTCGCCTCGGTTGTAGGAGGAGCTGGTGAACGCTACAGCTTTTCGGTACATTACGGATGCTATCACGCGCCAGGAGGCACTTGAGATGCTCAAGGCCAAAGAATCGGGAAAGAAAGAACGCGAAGCCAAAGTCATCGAAATCGGGTAGGTTCTTGGTAGCCTCCATATTCAGTTAAGGCCAACACATCAGATAGATATCCTGCCTATATCACTTCTGCTGGATGGCTTGGTGTGTCTCTGTGGGACCGCTAGAGCTCTAAGCTAATATGTTGTGTAGCCTATACAGACGACAAAGTAGCGAGTTTGATGAAAGAAGCAGTTGTTGCTGGATTTAACCATTTCAAAATGAAAGTTGGAGCTGATTTTGCTAGTGACCTGCGCCGCGGAAAGCTTATCCGGTCCATCATCGACGACCCTCAACACCTTCCCGCATCCGCGTCTACGTATATCAGTAGCGCTGATGGAACAGCGAAGAAGGGCCGTGACCCGAACAGCCCGGAGTTGAGGGGGAAGAATGCAGGTCCGACGGGCGCAGTGCTCATGATGGACGCGAATCAAGTCTGGGACGTACCCGAGGCGATAGAATATGTCAAGGGCCTCGCAGAAATTAAACCTTGGTAGTCATTTATTCTATACCCTATTTTTTTTGACTAACTTCCACGTAAACCAGGTTCATTGAGGAGCCCACCGCCCCCGACGACATCATAGGTCACGCTGCGATCCGCCGTGCATTGAAAGATTCCGGAATTGGGGTCGCTACAGGCGAACACGCGCATAATCGCATGATATTTAAGCAACTTTTACAAGCCGATGCAATCGATGTCTGCCAGATCGATTCGTGTCGGCTCGCCGGGGTTAGCGAAATTCTGAGTGTGCTACTTTTGGCGGCAAAGTGCATTACCATTATCCTTTATCCCCCTTTTAGGCTAATCCGACGTCTTTAGATTCAACGTTCCGGTGTGTCCCCACGCAGGAGGCGTTGGGCTTTGTGAGCATGCTATTCATCTAAGGTACGGAAATTTACTCGTTGTCGTTTCTTCAATCACCCGCGCTGACGCGACTATTGATAAATGGCTCGCAGTTTGATCGACTACATTGTCATTTCCGGCACAATGGAACGTAATGCCCTTGAGTTTGCCAACCATCTCCACGAACATTTCCATTATCCATGCTCGATCAACAGCAATGGACGATACAATGTGCCCTCCAGCACTGCAGAGGGATATAGGTACGTCGCAATGGCTGTTATTGTTGCTTGGAATTCTTATCGCGCGTTGCTTAGCACTCAGATGCACCAGGCGAGTATTGCAGAGTATGAGTGGCCGAATGGATCGTATTGGGTCGGGGTAGCAGAACAGCACAAGCAGATTTAAATTTCAAGTTCCATTATGATATGATGTACGTTCTGTACATCGAATAGTACTAGTGATGTCTCTTGAGGATACAATATGTATATATATACAAGACCAAAACGTTCCAAAGTGCGTCGGTCGACTAGAAAGATTGATTAGGTTTGAGCCAGGGTAATAGTTGAGCACAGATCTCCACTGAACTAGTGCTAGCTAGTCAGTGACTGGGGGGAGAGCAAAAAATGAAGCTAAAGACATGGACTATAGGCTGGGGTCTGGCTGAAAGGCCTGTGCTTGCACATTATATAGCTTGATATATTCGCCCCTTTTAGCCATCAACTCTTCATGGGTTCCGGTTTCTGCTATCTTTCCTTCCTTCATACATCTGTAACATATGGGACCATTGGAGTCAGCAAAAATTCTCTTTCGGAGTTTTTGGAACACATACACAATGAGATCCGCATATTTCGTGAGATGCCCAAATCGGTGTGTTACAAATATCATGGTTTTTCCCTCTCTTGCCCCTCTTAGGCGCTCGAAAAGCTCAAGTTCCCCTTGCGGATCAAGGGCTGAACTTGGTTCGTCTACTGTCACGAGCCTGATATTGTCGGAAAAAAGACGCATGAAAGTGCGTGAACTACATACAGAGCACAGTTAGGTAGATCAATGCTTTACTGAAATAGTGGACTCACGCAACCAATCGTTGTCGTTCGCCCCCTACATGTTTATACCTGAGATTGCCTCTGCTTCTAATGCGAAGGACCAACACACCTGAAACTTCTGCATTCTTATCCACCTTTAAGAATTCTGCGAAAATAGTATCATGCCCCCTGGCATTAAAACTCGTGTGACAGTGTGAGAACGGTTGTAGAACGGTATCATAACCATTCTCAAGATTCTGTATCAGTACGTGAGCGCCTGCTAAGTTGGCCGCTTCTGAAATCTTCTTGGGATCTCGAATCATTGCCGGATGACCGAGTCCTATATTTTCAGCGATGGAGAGAGGGAAAAGCTGATGATCTTGGGTTAAATTAGCTGTAGCTTGCCGAAGATCCTGTACTTGGTACGCTTCAATCGATTGCCCATCGACAGAAATATCTCCCGATGCTGGGGCATATGATCGGTTGAGGAGTTTGATGATTGTTGACTTGCCACTTCCATTGGCACCAACGATGACGACAAGCTGTCCAGGTTTGATTGAAAGTGAGATGTTTGTGAGAGCATTCCTCTTGGTTTTGCTGCCTGGGTAGTTGAAACAAACATTGCTAAATATTCACCAGTCATTCATGGGGATGTACACTTGGTGAAAAATCCTCACTGGATGTCTAATTCCATGCCCTTGGGGTGGCAATTAGCTGGAGGATATGGGTGATATCCGTCTTTCATTTGATTTTGAAGGTCCAACATCCCATAAACTCTTTTCATGTCCGATAAATCTCCTGGCCAAGTCCCGAATTTCCATGTTATCACTGAGAATGTGTAGCGGAGCGAAGATGCGGTTTGTTCGAGAACAGCGAGCTGTACCAATGACAATTCTGCTGGCTTAAATATAGCTAAAAAGGCGAAATAAAGCTGTACCCTCTCATCAGAGCTAATTCGACGAAAAAACCTGATAATGTGCATACCATGGGCAGCTCTCCGCAAACTTGTAAGATCATTTGGGAAAATGGAGCGTCGCGGTGACTGTATAATTTGGATGGGTATTCGTCGGATACATTTTTTAGAGCTGACCGCGCTTTCTGATATTCTGTTCAACAGATTTCTCAGAGATGGCGAACAAAAGTGAAGAGAAAACTTACCATGTAATACATAATCCGCAATATTTCCTCCCATAACCTCTTGTTTAAATGTGTCCTTCGCAAGTCGGTATAAAGCCGATTTCCTCAGATAATGCGGATCAACCGCGTGTGCGAAATAAGCTAATGGGCATTCGTCCTCGGTCTTCCTATAAACATCAACAGTATGATTCCACCCACCTTTCGACCCTAACTCAGAGCTCATAGCATTGTAAAGCACGAGGGGCAACATGGACAACGCTACAAAGATGGGACCGCCATTGGCAAGACCTGAACGTAGTACTTGCTGGACTACTCGGAGCTTCAACACGAATGATACCACCTCTTGTGCTAATGCGACCGTTTTCTGAAGAGAATTGAAAACGGAATCAGGGTCCGGTTCCATTTCTGCCCCATGATCTAATGTGCTATGAGTTACAAATCTCGATCTATCAATGAAATTACACATAAGAATACTCACCTTGTGAGGTTGGCAGATCCCTTTTAAGATTCGCTGATAAGGGTGTAATATCAGCGAAGGGGCATCGCAAAGGTTCCTTTAGGGATTACCTTCAAGGATCCTTTCCTCGAAATGGTATTTGATCCGAGCGCCATAAATTATGAGGATGTGTTCGCTGTAATACTTGACAACTCAGTACTCCAAACAAAGTGAACGTGAGTTTACTTACGATACCCAATCCATTAGACTGTCTATAAGCGAGCACGCCACCTGCGCAATGATCGCCCAATAAAGCTCTTTCACTGCATCTACCCCGGCCGTCTCTCCGAGTATACGGAGTTCAATCTAGAGGCAGACATCAAAACCCTCGGTATATATATAGCATAAAATGAAGCACGTACGCAGAAAAGAAGACGGTTGGATATGTATAAGGAAGTCGCAGGGAGTATAGTCTTCCATATATAAGTTATCATGAGACACCAAAACATGGATGGGCTGATGCTGTAGATTTCAGTAAAAGCGCGACTGCACATAGGGATATTAGTCGAAAAAAATTCTCGTTCGAATCCGGGAATAACGAAAGAGGAGTCTTTTGCTACAAGGATGCGCCATATTCCGAGCCTTTTTTCCATCCAAGGTAATTTCGATTGGTCAGAGGAATTCCGCCATTTCCAGAGTTTGTTCTTCAGCGACATGAGTATGATGAGGAGAGGTGGGCAATATAGTGGAGTTTTTAAGAAGCCATAGGACACCACAAATCCTTTTATATGAGCGGGTTGGCACCGAGGGTGTCACATGTGGGATGAATATCCATCGAGGCGCCTCACCCGATGTGACTGACAAGCCTATCTGAAACCGCAAACGGCAATGATTCCGATATGATATGGCATTCAGTCCGCGAATGCTTATTGGAAGGAAGAGATTTCTTTCCAACACGTTTTCAGGGTGGCCGTAAAGGCGATGAAAATCAGGACTGGTGTGGGCGTCAGACCTATAGGCAGAGCATCATCGTCAAGCGTGAGTGGCTTACGTCAAACTCGACGACATGAGGTACTTCCTGACTTTGAATGCCGGAAGATCGGTTGATCATGTATAGGCGAACACGTGAACCTGGAATAGCATACAGAGTTGGTGGGACCACAGTGAGGGTGTCTTGATAGACGCCAGCTTTGATAAAATTATAGAGGATAGATAATCACCTAGACCCACCATTGATTGTGATATATCTCAATGCTCTTCCATTCTCCAAGCCCAGGAACCTTTCACATTTTAGGATAAACAACAGATGCAATGGATGTGCCCTCGTAATGCATCTAAAGTGATGCTGTCAAAATGAAACGAGAAGTTATCCTCATAAGTTAGGCTCTTGACGTGCTAAAATCAGGAATACAGAGATACAACAAGCTTGAAAGGGCATTGACCCTTGCTGTGATTGACAGATCGATAGTGTGCCCTTTAGTGTACGAATATTTTTGCCAATCATCGGTTACAATTGCGACCAGCAAGATTGAATAGCTTTCGCGATAAAATATTACCATTGTGTCGGTCATTCTCATTCTGAGACTGAAGTTGTCATCGATGTACCAGCCGCTCCGATGGCCTCGGGTCTGTATAAAGGCGATGCATGCATTGTCGCTGGAAACAGTTCATCAAAATTAACCTTCTACGAACTGGGAAATTGAGAGGTCGATAAAGGTGAAGGTATAGAATATTCGAGCTTACCATGAATAACTCAACGACCCCGTGAGTGCGCACATTAGGCTTTATTGGGTGGTCGAGGATGGGGGTTGTTCGTAATCTTCCTTGGGAATACCCGTAAGAAACACCAAATGTCATTCGCAAGATATATCCGATTACGATGAGGGTGGGATCGAATGTTAGCGGTCCCCACAGGCCGATATTACAGGTCCATAAGACGTTATGGCCGTCGCTGACCAGCGAGGCACTATCGATGGAGGCAAAAGGGGGGCAAACACCTTGACTTCCAGTTGCATTTGGAGGTTCGGATTTCTTCTGTGTGTACCTTCGAAGGTCCGAAGAGCTTGTGTCGTTAGGTCTTCCATTCGGCAAAAAGCTACCGGGACAGTTTACAATCCGATCCGCGACTTATCCTTGACCGGAAATCAATCTGGGCCGTCGAGCTCGGAAATGTAGGAATGATTCCCTCTTATTAGCGCGATTATGACCTGCAGGTTCGGATAGAGACAAGGCGAAGACTGTTGCATCCCAAACTTCGGATATGTTGCAGTTGATTGAACAGCATGAGTGATTAAAAGATGCCGCAACGTTGCCTACATTCTCCTCGGGGTAAGGCTCGGAGGACTTTTCCGCAGAGAACTTCAGTCACGAATGTCAGGGCCAGAGACTCGAGGGGACTGGAAAAAATGTCCAATTTTCGCCGCCGGATGACGACCTCGCCTGAGTACGATGCAAGTCAAATGCAAGTTATCTCTGCGCAGTTTTCCGAGTCCATACTAATGATTGATGCATCTCATGATCCGCGACAAGGACAACTACTCCCCTCAATCTCCGTGTTCATCATCAATTGGGAGATTTTCCCAAGTTCATCTTCCACACCGAATTTGCCTAGGAATAAACTCTAGCTTTTTCAGTAACCGGGCGCCCACCACCCGATTTCGCGTTTGATTTGTGTTCGTTGGAACTAGTTTCTTGAAAGATTGATCGATTTATCAATATACGAGTTGATAAAAGGGTTGTCAGTAGCCAGTAAAGAAGTGATCCAGATATCTGTGTTTCCCATTCCCAAAAGAAAACCAGGCGAAGACCAGGCGATAACCTTTCGAACCTGGTACAATCATGATGGTAGCCTTGCAACGACGCCGTGAAACGTAAAATCCGGCCCCGCATCCCCCGCCATCGTCAGGTTGTCGGTGCGAAATGAGTGACACCTTCGTCGGGGAGCGCGCCCTTCGGACCGCCGGCCCGCCACCCGAAAGCGCAGGGCGTTATATAAAGACAGGGGCACGAGACACGAATGCGGGAAACCGTTTGTTCACATTAGTTGCTCCTCAGATTTAATTCCTCTTCCCTATCATCGATCCCGGCTGCAGTAAATCGTTTCTTGAGGCTTTAACCCTGTTAATTCTGCCAGTGCACCGATTTCTTGATCGTTGCTTAGATCATCATGTCGAAGATCACGCATTTTGAGATCCATGGTGTGTTTCCTTCATTAATTTCAGCAGACTTGGAAGTGGAAACCCCCTCTTTTGCATATCCTGAACCCTGCGGGCCATATCATGTGTCCAGGGATGGTATGGGGACTGTGTAGCTGATGGTTTCTGCATCAGATGTTCGTTTCCCAACCTCCCTCACCGGAGATGGAACTGACGCGATGAATACCGAATGTGACTATTCTTCTGCGTACGTATCACTCTTCGCCACCGGTGGTCTCGTTGGACATGGCATGACGTTCACAATCGGACGAGGCAACGAAATTGTGCGTATGTTTATTCTTGCTCCAACGTGGATATCTTGAATTTCATTCGCTATTTGCTAACCTCTGATGGTCTGCTTCTCGTCTCTTGGAACACTTCACTCATTGTTTGTCAATAGGTGTGTCAAACGATTGCCCAACTTGCGAAACGCCTGGTCGGACGCGACCCAGAATCGCTCTTCGCAAACATGGGCAAAGCTTGGGACTACATGTGTGCAGATCCCCAGATGCGATGGTGGGTTTTCAAATATAACGCAATTAAGAATTGACACCGACGTACGGATATTCACTAGGATCGGTCCTGAGAAAGGTGTCGTTCACATCGCAGCTGGTGCCGTCAACAATGCTCTTTGGGACATGTTTGCGCGTGTACGAGGAAAGCCGCTGTGGAAACTCATCGTGGATATGACTCCTGTGCGCTTTTGCGCATCCTGCGTGCAGTGTCAAGTGGAGCTGATTAATTTGTATCATCCAGGAAGAACTCGTGGATGCTACCGCTTTCCGGTACATCACAGATGCAATTACGCGCGAGGAGGCACTTGCCATGCTTAAGGCGAAGGAGGCGGGGAAGAAGGAGCGTGAAGCGACAGTAAAGGAAATCGGGTATGCCTCATATTTCTCCGGAATTTGGTATAAACCTGACTTGATTGATTACATCAGATACCCTGCTTACGTTACGTCTGCTGGATGGTTAGGTATGATTCCTCTCAGGCTCCCGGCTATCGATAGCGCAATTGTAAATGACGTTTCTGCAGGATACAGCGATGAAAAGGTGGCTCGACTCACAAAAGAAGCTGTTACTGCCGGGTTCAACCACTTCAAGATGAAGGTCGGTGCAGACGCTGCTAACGATCTTCGTCGCGGCAAGATCATACGTTCAATCATTGACGACCCACAATACCTGCCCCCTGGTAAACCACTGCGGGATCCGAATAGCCCAGCACTCCAAGGCAAGAACGCTGGCCCGACAGGAGCAGTGCTCATGATCGATGCAAACCAAGTCTGGGACGTTCCGCAGGCAATCGAATATGTAAAGAGCCTGGCCGAGATCAAGCCTTGGTAATGTGTAATGTTTGAGAGATCCGTCCATCAATCTCTGAACGATGCGTTTGGCAGGTTTATCGAGGAACCAACTGCTCCTGATGATATCCTCGGACACGCTGCAATCCGGCGAGGACTCAAAGATTCTGGTATTGGCGTGGCGACTGGCGAGCATGCGCACAACCGCATGGTCTTCAAGCAACTGCTTCAAGCAGAGGCTATTGACGTGTGTCAAATTGACTCGTGTCGTCTTGCGGGTGTGAGTGAGGTGCTGAGCGTGTTGCTGATGGCTGCCAAGTAAGCTCCTGAGTTTTGTACACATGAAGTAAGTTGACCTTTTTCATAAAGATTTGGGGTTCCAGTATGTCCCCATGCTGGCGGTGTTGGTCTATGTGAATATGTTATCCACCTCAGGTAGGCTGCGCTGAATATTCTTGGCATTTTGGTATTGATGAATCCGCTGGCACAAAGTTTGATCGACTACATTGCTGTATCTGGAACAATGGAACGTAATGTGCTCGAATTCGTGGACCATTTACACGAGCACTTCCTTTACCCGTGTTCTATCAACGAGAACGGGCGATACACAGTACCCTCGAATCCTCTGGAGGGATATAGGTACGTCACTGCTTGCGTGCTCTGATTGGTGTCCATTGACCGGGAAACGACAGCATCGAAATGTACAAGGAAAGCATTGCTGAGTTCGAGTGGCCCACTGGATCATACTGGGTGAAAGCGAAAGGAGGCCAATAGTTATTTATCGCGGTTGCACGACTGAGAGCTGAATTTATAGATTAAACGTATTGTCTCGAGCTGTTTCGCTGTAGTGTAAGGTTTCTGAAGCACATGAAAGTCAAGTTATTTGTATGCATTGTATCATCGTGTACCGAAAATAGGATGCTGCGTCAGTCGATAATGTCAACGGGACCAGAGAAAGCAGTCTCAACTGTGATGGGTCGAGGATGACTTGAAGAGGTGCACCTTGAATAAAGCAAGGGGCAGCCTGGTGTACAAACACAACTGAGAATGTACGCAGGCCGTATTTGGTTGACTCGTGAAAATCACCGATATTGCAGATGCACTTGTTGTCAACAACACTTCCCCCGATCGTTATTGTGATCTATACATCTTTATAATAAACGCAAACCCAGACCTTTGTTAGATCTTCTTTGGAATACAACTTTTATCGCATCATTCACAAAATCCGGGGGACATGGAAGAATCCCAAACATTCTCTGCCGATTCGTATTTCGCAACTCAGCTGCCTCCTGCTTCGTTAGACACAGATGTGAAAGGTGTCCGTGCCTTTCTAGAGAAACAGCGTGAGCACGGAAGGAAAGTCGTCCTCGTCACAGTACGTGATACCTGTGCGGGTGTATAGGCAGCCGAACGTTGATGCAGTTCCCATCACGCAGAGCGGTGGAACCACCGTTCCCCTGGAATTAAACGTGTGAGCAGTACTCGATGACTCGATATCCATTCTACAAACCAATCATCTTATGGGCGTCTGTAGGGTGCGCTTTCTTGATAATTTCAGTGCCGGTATGTTCTTCAGTGTTGATGCGATTGCGTTCCTCGTACTCATCACACCTCGACGGACAATAGGCACTCGAGGGGCAACGTCAGCGGAGTATTTCTTGAAAGCAGGATATTCTGTTATCTTTATGCACCGACAATTCAGCTTGCAGCCTTTCAGTCGGCATTACTCTCACTCTACCAATCCGTTTCTCGACTTCCTCGAAATCGACTCACCGCCGCCTCCCACCTCAGATGCACCATATCCATACACACATGATCCCCCTTCTCCAGCGCCAATACAGCCCCAGATAACCGTCACTCCCACCGAGCGTGTGGCTCTTGCTTCAGTGCTAAGGGCTTATAAAGCCGTCCACGAGCAAGGCACGCTCCACACGCTTACTTTCGTCACTGTGAATGATTATCTCTGGCTGCTTCGCGCGGTGAGCCAAGAAATGAGTGTCCTCAAGAGGAACGCGATGTATTATCTTGCTGCTGCCGTCAGCGATTTCTTCTTACCGCGACAGAAGATGGTGAGTGCATGCTGTATGAGAGGATTGATTGCTGAAAAGGCGTGCTAAAATATTATGGACCTTTAGTCAGAACATAAGATTCAATCTGGAAAGGGCAGTCTTCACATCGAAATGGACCAGGTACCCAAAGTTTTGAAACCCATGGTGGCAGAATGGACGCGTGATGGGTATATTGTATCTTTCAAAGTATGGATATATGTCAATTGACTATTCTGCTACTGACTGAATTCTTCAGCTCGAAACCGACCAAGCCTTGCTCATTCCAAAAGCCAAACAGGCTTTGGAGCGTTATGGGCATCAGGTTGTCATTGGGAATGATCTGCACCATCGAAAACATCGCGTGGTGCTTGTAACACCCGCTCCTAGCTCGCCGCCGAAAGTCGGAGATCAGGCTAAGCAGATTGATGGTCCAGTCGCTACGAAATATGTCGAATCGTGGATTGAGATTGATCCCTCTCCCCCACCGTCTGCTGCTCCCAAAGAGATTGAAGAGGATATCATAGATGAACTACTCAAGCGCCACCAGGCGTGGATTGAAGGCGAAATAATTCCGAGAAATTGATAAAGAATGCGTGCAGGTATATAGATGTGAACACCAATGTACACTATACCTTTTGACTGTGATTCCACCTTACAGAAGGCCTCAGCAGATAATGAGATATTCAAGCTAATACTGGGGTTAGGGTTAAATCCACCCTCTTGTCACCGCACAATGGAGCATTTCTCATCCAATGACCATCATGGCCGTTGAAGAAACTGACCCTCCGCCAGAGCCTCAGATAAATCATGCTTTTGAAACTACTGCGCTGGAGACCAATACGAAGGATACAGACACATCTGATGCCCAAACACAAATTATAGCTTCCCTGCGTTCCCAAGTAACAGACTTGTTCTCGCAGGTTACGCAACTCAATGGAAAGCTCGTTTCATCTTACGATCGCGTATCCAACCTCGAAGATCAGCTCCATGAATCCGAATCCTCGCTGCGTAATGCATCTATATCGATTTCATCCTTAGAACTCGAACGCACACACCACCTCGCTGCACTCAATACTGGATTGCTTGTTGAGAAAGCACATGTCACGGCAGAGCTCACGCGATTAATGGAACGCGCGACGGAGGAGGCCGCACAGCGCGGACAAGCAGAATCTGCGAAGAAAGATATCGAGAAGGATTTGGACGACCTGAGTGCGACTTTGTTTGACCAGGCAAACACCATGGTGGCAGAAGCGCGACTAGGACAAGCTAGGAGTGAGAGGAAGGTAAGGGAGGCCGAAGATGCACTAAAGGGCGCGGAGGATGCTGTAAAGGGCATGCAAACTCAGATGCAGGCTCTACAAGAGGAGAAGGAACGTGCAGAGCGAGAAGCTGGAGAGGCCAAGGTCAGCATGGGAAAGGGGAAATGGGTGGACCGAGGGAGAGAAGATGTGATTAGGCGCAATGAGTTGCGGCTCATGACAACACATGTTCCATACACCGAGTTCATCGCGTTCGTAACTCACCTGAGAGGTCTTCGACCTTCACAACCTCAACCTCCAGCAATATCAGGGCTATTAGCTCAACCTTTCCTTGCGCGGCTACTTACCGAAGATTCGTAAGTGACAATCATCTATGGTCCTTTTACGCTTATTCTAATCTGTGAACAGAGAACCCACAGTTCGCCTGGACCTAGCACCATCACTAAACTGGTTGTCGCGCCGGTCAGTCCTTGGTGCAATACACACCGGTATGCTCATCGTTGAGCCAATCGCATTTTCGTCCCTTCTGCAAGAACTCTATCCACATGCCCCTGCAAATGCTTCTTCATCCGTTTGCTGTGCCCTTTGTGGTACAGCTATCGTACAAAACCAAACTCTCACAGCAGTTGAAAAACCACCCAGTCATCCTTTGGCGTCACTCGCTCGTTCTCGCAATAGTTCCGGTCCCGCCAGCGCAGGATCGTGGTTTAAAAATCCATTGTCGACTACAAATTTGAATGCTTCTCCTAATACCGCATTGCCAAGCTCCGCACTTCCAGAGCAGGTTTATATATTCCGACTATCCGCGCTGCCGTCATCGTCTGCGTCAGCTCAACCTCCTCCGGCCGTAATAACATCCCCTTCCCACTCGCCGTCTACATCTAAGAGTGGCATACGCCCGCCCGCCCATCCTACTACAACACGCAATCAGCCTACCCAGACACCACCCTACCCACTCTGCACGTCAAATTACTGCCTTCTTCGTCTGCGAAGTACCTGTTCGTTATGGGCTTTTGTCCGCACAGGTGTCGTTGAACGAATTTGGGAGGAAGAAGTTCCGGCTAATGGGAAGCTTGTAACCGGGAAAACTGATGACACACTCGTCAATGGGGACAGCGGGTTACCTACCCCCACACCCACGCCCGCCACACCTCCAAACGGACCAGCTACTTCTTCGACTATATCTGAAAAACCTGCAATCCCTCCGCGTCGGCGACGTTTGTGGGAAATGGCTAGTGCTTTAGGAGAGCGCGCCGCGAGCTGGGGCAAGGAAAATTCTGATGGAGCCAAGGAGAAAGATGGGAAGAAACTTCCCGCTGCGCCACCATCACACCCATCTGCTCCTCATGATCATGTTGAAGCTGCTCAAGTTCCACCACCACTTCCAAGGCGCAGCGAGGGCCGATCTCGCCCCGAAAATCCTCCTGTGGTGGTTCCCGAACCTGAGACAAGCGTGAATGCCGAACCCCAACCACCCCCAGAGCTCTCTCTTCCTCCATCAGATTCCGGCAAAGATACGTCACAGGAATCGTTTGTTACCCCAGTCGATGAAGTCATCTTCTCGCTTCCAAGCCCAACAACAACCCAAGATCCTAGTCAGCCTCCCATTTCTCCGTCGGCCGTTCCCCTGCCGGCATCGCCATTGCCCCCACCATCTCGTACGGGCTCTCCAGCTATCTCATCACGCCCTGGTTCCCCAATTTCGCCACGTATGGTTAATCACCCCTCTCATTCACGACCAGGATCACCAGCGATTCGATCACGTGCTGGTTCCCCTCTCCCCCATGGCTCGAAATTGACTATTTCCCATTCGCGTGCGGGATCACCCATTCCGCGATCGGGGTCACCTGTTGCGCCTCCGTTGCCTCGTCGCGCGGCTGCTCGTCGAGCAGCTCCTGTTCCACCTGGGACTACTGCTGCAGCACCTGGCAGTGGTTCTGCACCTACTACTGTTTCTACTACTACCGCTCTGTCTACTGAGGCCGCTTCGGTAGCAGTGGAGTCAGTTACGCAAGACCAAATGCAGCCAGCGAATAGCACACTTGGGGAGTCTGCTGAGACTCCGGAAGAGCAGCCCAATGGAATTGAAGAGCATGTAACATCCCCAAAAACATTGACAAACGGCAAGGGCAAGGGCAAAGCAGCCGATATTCCCGTGAAGACTTCAGCTAGTCCAGCTGTAGAGCGTCTATCCACTGAATCCAGTGTACCTTCCGATAGCAGCGCAGCTCCCACTTCGGTCGACTCAATCCAACCAGCTCGCCCGTCCGTCGACACCAATCCCCGTGCGTCGACGTCTGTCAGCTCGAACCGATCTACTAGCTCCGAACGAGAGGCAGATGGATTCGCGAGCGACGCAACATGGGAAGAACGCACCTGGAAGGAGGTCGTGCGTTTGAAGGAGGAAATGTTCTGGGCCCGTGTTGGCGGTGTCCGGTAGGCATTATATGATACTCTCCTGTGGTGAGATATCGGGTTGGCCGATGTAATGAGATATGTGACATACTGCATACACTACTGGAATGTGTCTGTTGTATTCACTATGGCGACTAACTACGGATAACGACGGATATAGCATCGTTGATATTGCACAGGTCCCACTTGCTTCTTCGTAGATTTTTATACCCCTGCATGATTACAAGGACACTTCCTCTGCAATACATAAAGCTGGTGTTGTTTTTTACTCTTCCACTAGCTGAGTTTGATATCAACACTGAAATGATCTACTAATGTGCATGTTAGAGATATGTTATATGTACAGTCATATATCGGTAGGAGAGATCTTGTTCCTCGCTGAAAGCGAAAGGCAAACCTTAAACTTGATTGTCGCCCGATGTCTCGTCTGAACCTCCAGACACCGCTGCGAATGGTAGAGGCAAATCTTGAGTTTTCTACCAAAAAATATCAGTCTCGTTGAGAGCATTTATTGTCAGTCTCACACTTACCCTTGCATCGAAGTTTACGTCGCTTGATGGAACACCAGTGAGGTTGATTGTAAAGTCTTGTGTTTTATATAATCGAGCGTTTAGGTGCTTTCGAGCGTTGAGGCTTATCCACAGAGGGTATTAGGTATCATTATCATCATTCTTCGGAAACAGAAGACAAACTCGACTTACGTAGCAAGCAGTGAGTTAGAATAGACCTTGGCGAGAATGAAGTTCAAGCCGAGAGTGACGAGGCTTGTTGGTTGAGAAAAAAACTGGATGTTGGTTTAACACCGCAGCTGTGATCGCCTGAAGAAAATTGGTGTAATTCTCACCGTTATTAAGTTGGCTAAGGCGATGGCACTACATTGAGACACATGTGGTTCGTTGTCAATGATCAGATGGAGATATGTCATCGGTGTTCGCTCACGCAGTGATTGCGCCGGTGGACAGGGCGTATAAAATAAGGGTATTAACTAATGAATCGGTCCTAGGACAGCAAAAGACAAAGAACATTGTCAATAGTATTTTTTGTGATCCAGTCTACAATACGCACCGCTTAAATCCAGTTCTGCTCCCATGCAAGTAGTAGCACATGCTCAGAGTAATGAAGATATCACATGCGAGGGTGGTTCCGAGGAATGACCCAATGCTCCACTTGGGTAAAAGCTAAATAACATGCCTGATCGAAAAGGCAGGCCATACCTCTGCGGTGGTGAGAAGAACAAAATATTTGATAGTGAAGGCTCTGATTGTGACCACTGCGGACCGGGATGTTTTTGGATATTAAACTCAATTATTATCGCAAAGTGAATAACAAACCTGACCCAAATGCTAGCAGGTTATACCGCAGAGTTAGTATCGCAGTGCAACTGGATAAGTACCTCATGGACCTAACTGTATAAAGGATAACAGCGTCTGTGTTCCAAACAATTAGCGAGTCAAATTTCAATCGTGGAATGCGTGGCAGCCTTACGATGATGCCTGTGACGAGTTTGTTACATTCGCTCACTTAAAACAATGAAGTCAAATTGTTCGATATCGAAAACGGGAATTGACTAACGAATGTATATTCGATAGGCAAAAAAACTATTGGAATCTCGAGGGTAAGGCATTAGATGCAATTCATGTGCATGGATGAACGCACTTTTGTATCAGGAATGCGACAAATGCCTGAAGGGCAAGGTAAAACTTGGGCGGAATGGTTTTTGAGATCAGGCGCTTACTGTCACGACTACGTGAATCTGCGAAAGATCGATTGAGTGTTTAACAGGAATGATATCTAGATTGACATACGTTGACAGTCCTGTGGAGATCTCAACCTGAGCGAAGAACAAGAAGAAAGCGAAGAGATCGTTACCAAGTGGATGAATTCAATACATTAGGATTATTGTAATTTACGATATCGTAGTAATATATTGAATCTGAAATGATGACGGTGTGGAAAGTCTCTACAAGCCTGCGAACATTGTTTTTGCCAGCATTCGAGATGGTAGCGAATGAGTACATACCACACAATTGCAACCTATAATAATTCATAATAAGGTAAACTCAGCTCTGAATCGTCGGAAGCTAAGCAATACAAACCAAATATCTGAGGTGCCGTCGATCTGAATAGCTGTGGAAATATGTGTATGTCTGCAGGCACAAAATACCATACATTCTGTTAAATCAATGTATTAGAACGAAGGTTTTGACTGCAACATCAGGTAGTTACCCGATACTGAATAAAAGGCCAACGAATGGGGGCCCGACTTCAGATGCAAATGACGGCTGTGAACCAGTAGACATAAATTGTTAAGGAGTGGATGAGCGGGAAATGTAAATATCAGAAACAATCCCTACATATAATTACCTGCCCCCGACTAAGTTACTTCCGATTAAGTCGGCCGCATCAAATTCACGACAATCATCGCATCAGCGCTGCCGTCAGCACTGATACCCTTTCCTGAAGGATTAGCACATCACGGAGTTCGGAAGGTGCAATGAGACTTTTGCACAGGTTACTGTGGCTCCTTTATCAGTACTTTGCCCCTCGGCCGGCTCAAGAATCTGTGAAGCGTTGGGTGGATTTGCCCTGTATATAACTTAGTAACGTTGAACAATAAAAGGAATGAAGCAACATGTAGTTGAGTAAACACCTAGCTTTACTGTGGCTGTATTAAGTACTAATACTACTCCGAGGATCTCAAGACGAAAGCTATGCGCATGGATGTTATGCTAGTCGGGCTTGATTGGTTGTAAATTCATTGTAAGCCGTCACATAATACTCCACCTTATAGGCGCTTGGGGGCCTTGGGCTCATGGTAAACAACGAGCTGTCGGACTTGTCGATCGAGGAACTAAGTAAGCTGTAAATGACTCGTGAGTCGACTTTTCAACGTACCACAGTAACATTGCAACCACTCTTCCTAACCTGTCATGACTTTCGTGCGGCACGAAGCACTAGTGATAACTATTTGATTAGCACCGTGCAACCATAAATATGCCAATAATTAACCCAGCTGAGCTAGGTCCATTGAGTTGGTAACCTACGCGCCGCTGTTGCGGACTTGACGCAATATCATCCACGCCCAAAGCTGTCGCCATAAGAATATAACCACGGCAGTTGATTCAGTTGAATCTTGACTAGCTTGACTGCCAACAGCTACCAACAGTGCCATCGAGAAGAGAGTACAATCTGTGGACAAAGTCAAAGTCCGACAAACCCAGCGCCATGTATTACTCCGAATCTCCGCTAGCGTCACATCAAGTTGGACAAAGTTCTTAGCCTCATGCACATGCATCATGATTCATGACATCCTCATACTGACGGATCTTTCAACAATGCTGCGAAGTTGCATTTTGATCTGATCTAATCGCGCATTTGATATGTATAGATCTGGTCAAGTCTTAGGCCTATTCGCCTCACAACTTCATTTTCCAACTGGAAGAGCAACAACCATGCATTTACTTGAAGCAAAGCCTGCCATTACTTATCATCACCGCAGGTTGCTCATTATTATTGCATATTATATTAGCGCTTAGGGTACGTCATTTCAGCTACATATACTTACCGCGAACAAACTCCACGCTACGCTGTATTTTTAGCATCCATGGCATTGGCTATGCCCAGGCAACGTTTAGGCATAGCGCTTAACTGTGCTGTCACGGTGTACATCTTGAATCCGAGGCTGTTGAATCCTTTCAACCTGGCACCCAATTCCAAATTGGAATTGATCGACAATCTTGCAATCCTTCCGATAATCATTCTGAGCTGGTATGTGTATTGTTATTATTCTCGTTCCGTCGCATTAATCTTCGCGGTGTGCGGAAGAGGCCGCCACGTAGCTGAGCTATAGACATAATGTCCCATCGATCATCACAGACCTTCTGCCACAGCTGTGATCGGAATTTTGGTTCTGCTCTAGCTCTCCACCAACATTCAGAAGCCAAGCACTCCCCAATATTTGAGTGTACCGAATGTGACCAGACTTTCTCGTCAAGTGTGTCGCTGGGACAACACCAGGATGCTGTTCATCCAAATGTGTACGAATGCACAACGTGTGACCAAGGCTTCCATTCAAAGCGTGCTCTTGAGCAACACAATGATGCTAAGCATCCCCCAATTATGCGGTGCCATCAATGTGAACGAGAATTTTCGTCTTCAAGCGCCCTCCAACAGCACACGGATGCTCTTCATGTATACGAATGCGAACATTGCGAACGAGAATTTACATCTTTAAGTGCCCTCCAACAGCACGCGAACGCTCTGCATGTCTATGAATGTGAATATTGCGAACGTCAATTTTCATCTTCAAATGCCCTTCGACAGTACACGGAGGCTCTGCATACATATGAATGCGAACATTGCGAACAAGAATTCACAACGGAGGCTGCGCTCGAGCAGCATCGGGCTGACAAACACTGTTTTCCGTGTTCAAATTGCGATCGCGAATTCCTTTCTGCTGGGGCTCTAGACCAACACACCGCGGCGAAACACACATATCAGTGCACGAAATGTGATCGCGTATTTGCATCCACAAAGGCCCTCGAGCAGCATATTTCTGCCAAACGCTTTTGGGATTCACGTCAGAGTCTCCTCGGGCTGCCAACATCGGGCCATTTTTTGTGGGAATGGTCATTTGACGTCGTCCAATCTTTTGTTCCATCAACAGGAATGATGCAGGATATCTTGTATCCCTGTGAGCATCATCATCAACTCCACCTCATTCAGCTGACCACGTCATCGTGTTTTTATGGCGGTAGCGAATATACCCTCGACAACACAGAACCAAATGACGGTGGACCAGGTGGAGCATAGCTATGAAGTCAGCCAAATCGATCCTTCTGAGCATACACAGACTCCTTCTGAACCTCTGATATTCAAGGTGACTGTCATGTGCTGGCATAAATACGCGAGCATTGACTCGCGAAATCAAACCACTCGTTAGAACATCATATCTGTCCTTGGGAATCTATACTTCGAGCCAGCTGACTATCTCAATTCAATGCGGTAATTTTTTTTTCAGGCTTGATGAGTTCTGGCACTCATTTCGACGTAGGAGCAGACTAAATCAACTTTCCCATCGCATGACGGATTTGAATAATATTGCTTCTTTGAGTCAAATTTCCGACTGGCGCACTCAACTCATTCAGGTGAAGAAGTGGTTTTCCTGGTGTCACATTTGCCTTGATTAAACCAGAGAAATAGCTATCCTCCGAATTCGGCGTCCAACGACAAGATATTCAGGAAGCTCTACTAAACGATCAAGTTGACTTCGTGGCATTTGCTCATGGTCTTCTGGCAGTGGGAAATAATAACGAAGTTGCTCATATCTTACCACCAGCCGACGGTGACGTTGAAACATTCCTTAACTTGATGCATTCTGTAAGTATCCATAATCGAACATTACTTGTGCTTTCCTGTACAGACGATTACGCAGATCCAACGCGAATGGGCTCTCGATGGCGATCAAGAAGATGCATTCCGCAAAGTTTGTCAGCGTTTAGAGAACCAAATGTGCAAAACATACGATCTATTACCGTCTAGCCTTTGCATCAGTAACATATCTTTGATTTCCGTTAATCCAACTGGCCTCGGTGGATTTTCAGACATCTTTCATGCTTTGCATGGCGCGCAGCCTGTCGCCCTCAAACGAATCCGAATCTCCTTAGAAGGAAAGGATCAGAAGGAACTCCGGCGGGTTCGTCTGTCTCTTGAGCTACATGTTATTGCACCTGGATTGATCCGGCAAGTTATAGATGTTCAGACAAGAAGCTCTTGTCTGGAAGAATTTGACGCACAGTTACGTTTTGCCATTCTTAGGCATTGCTAATGATGTTTTCCACCCTCATTGGTGTATGGTCCTCCCTTGGATGGATCATGGTAGTATCGTCGACTGCATTCACCGGGGTGTTCTTCAACGCATCAACATTCAACAATTCGTAAGTGGCAGTTTTTGAGCAGAGCAGGGGCACATCTAAGCACGCATCAGTTGTACGAAGTTGCTCAAGGGTTAGAGTACCTTCATTCGCAACGAATCGTGCACGGAGATCTTCGTGGGGTCAGCCATAACCGTTGATTCGCTGTCTGCGTATTGATATCTGTGACTAATTTTGTTAGGCAAACATATTGGTGGACGATAATTGGCATCCTCAGCTGGCAGACTTTGGGTTGGCCAGTCTCGCTGAGCCCATCACTTCCCACACAACGAGTGGCCGTGGTTGTCCTAGATGGATGGCACCCGAGCTCCAATATCCAGAAAATTTTTCCATGAAATTTCAAAGAACGCCGGCCACCGACGTCTATGCCTTTGGGTGCACCTGTTTAGAGGTATGTTGGATTATGGACTCATTGTGTCCAGGTTCACCTCGGTCGATTCGCGAAGACTAACATTACATCCCAGTTATACACTGCACAGATACCTTTCTGCGAACTCTCGAACAACACCACTGTCATTTTCAAAGTTCTCGACGGAGAACGCCCATCTCGACCTCGCCTAAATCTTGTTGCGGAACTAACGGATAAGATGTGGTCTTTGATCGAAGCTTGCTGGAAGCAAAGTCACTCGGAACGTCCTAGCGCCCAGGAAGCTGTGAGACTGATGTGGGAGGAGATTAATAACCTTACATTGACCCTGAGCAACTGATGGTCATCGACATCATCCACCAGTGACCTCGTAACCCTCCATCTGGCATCGAGGGTGAATATTGAATATTGAATTGATTGGATACGAATCGCAGATCCTCTACGTGTACGACAATTCTATGGACTAAAATACATGGATGCATTACAGTTTAATTTTTCAAGTTATCCGGACTTGAGCGACACAGAAATACCAGCTATCTTTATCCCAAGGTGACATCAAAGAAAGCCCAAGAAACAGGAACGGGGGCTTCCGCAATGAAGATTTTGGTATGGTCACGGATTTGTTGCACTCATGAGCAACAGGACGTTGGTATTGAGATGCAAAGGTAGGGGTATCAAGAAAGAAGGCGAAAGTTGGGATGATGCAATACGGTGATGCTGACAAGGTCCAGTAAAAACGGGCGATAACCAAGGGGTTTCCCGTAGTACAAGCGACAGGCAAATGACAATGCCTGTCATACAACAGCAACTGAGCGAACAAAGCAAGGAGACTGGGGGCAGAACATGAGGGCTAAGAGCGAGCCAAATAACGAGTTGTGAACGGGACAAAGAGCGAATGTTGTGAATGCTGTGAGACCTGGTGATGTGTGACAATTTGCTTGAGAGTAATGCGAGGTATGAGCAAATTAATGATAGAATAAACGGGGATATGCGCGCTAGTCAGAGGCATTTTAGTTCCGGGAGCCGACATAGCTTATGATGATGATGGGAAATCTCAGTATGGCGGACGCTTGAATTCATCGTTGATGGTTTGTGCCTCGGGATCGTATGAGTCCCCTTTGATGATATTTCCTGTGACGTCGTATTCCGGGATAGAAGGTTCTGAGGGACTGAATGTATCCATCTGGGTCAAAGAGGTTGATAAGTGTCAATTAATGGTGGCGATGGAAGGATATAAGCTAACCTGAACATGTACGCTTTCTCCCTTCTTGATGGAAATACGGCGCGATTGCTGAGTGGCATTGCTGCGGAACGCAAGGGTAGATCCTTGTGTAGTGGTGCTAAATTGGGAGGCCGAGGATCAGAGTTGGAAGGGTGGTTGAGGGGACTAGTTACGCACGCGAAGACTTCGGGACCTTGAGACGTGTAGTTTGTCAACCTCCGGACGACACGGCAAGCAACAATCTGGAAATATGTTTCAGTCTGCCGATGAGAGATATCTCCTGATAGGAACTCACGGTTGATGCGATAGCCGCGGGGACATTAGCGATGATGGACATAACCGCGTTCAGATTCAGAAGCATAAATATCTGCAGAGGATGACGTCAGCATTCGGATTATCCAAGATGATGATGAGTGCTTACCGTGGCGAGCAAGTTAGCCAGAAATCTTAGGAACACGTTATTTTATGTGCAGTTGCCTTGAGTATATGCGCACTTACGCGATCAGAAAATAAATCAGACCGTCACCGAATATAAGATTGATCAGTTTCGAACGGCCATTCGCAGGGAAAGCGAGTTTCCAGCCGGTGAGGCATAGAACTAGGAAATCGAACGCCATGGAGTAAATGAAGCTAATGGCGAGGATTTGATTGTTGGTGTATGTGATCGCACATCCTTCACCGTCGATCCAAGCTGCCTTGAGGAGGATGCCTGTAAATACGAGCAAATTATTTCATGTATCATTTAGGGAGTCACTAAGCAATATATTTACCATGGAGGAGGAACGACCAGTGGACCAATATGACTAATACAAGTAATATGACAACATATTTGTTCTGCGACCATACTGCTATACTGCAGGTCTCTGGTTATTTCAAATCGGTGTCGAGAATTATATATGCACTCACGTTCGCAGTGATAGGTTGATGCTAGCTAATCCAATAGCAGCATTACCGAGCACTTGATTGAAGGTGTACAATGCTTGACAATTGACGGGGCTGGTCACATTGAGAGCGACCGCGCTGCGCATATATGCGTCAAATTTTGAATATTCATTGCATATCGCCAACAACCCACATTCCGACCAAAGCGAACAGCAAACAATATCGACCCGCAAAGTAGAATATCTGGGTCGGGGTTAGCAGCGTAAACTGAGCGTATATATGCACTCTTACCAGTGGCCAACGGAAGCGCTTCTTTCCCGAGATGAATTGCCAGTCAAAATCGAGGGAAGTGACAAACTCCCATCTATGCCCAATGTAATCAGTTATTGCACTGTCGTTGGGTTATATGTTATCCCCTCACATGTATAGCCCTAACAGCACATGTATAAATTTACTGAAGGCAGCTGTTGATTACAGTCATTAATAGCTCATTGTCTTGTTATGATATAAAAATGACGTTAAGCTTACCAGCATCGGCCTCTACTTCGACGGGAGATTGCCAGTCGACCATGATGATAATTATGTTACAGAATGAAAGTGATAATTCACGCAAGTGGACCTTGACGGGGGCAACAACTTGACGGGAATGGAGAAAACGTGGACTGAAGAAGGATCTTATAAGTGTCTGGACAAGAGATGTCCCCCTTAGCAGAACTTCGTCGGTTCTTCCCGCACATGCCAAACGGGAAACTTCTTACATAGATATTCTCAGAACATCGCGGTATAAGGAGCGATAAAATCCAAACCTAACGTACTGATTTCCAAAATTTAATTATAGACACTCACTCGGTCTTTGGAGCACATTAGTTTATTCAGGTTATGGCGCCCGATGGTTGCCTCTATTGAAGATACTCAGCACATACTCCACTGGTGTTCCTTCGCTCGGGAGCTGAAAATATTCCTTGGATGGTACAAAGTACTGGATGATCGGTAATCATCTGACTGATCAACCGTCTCCGAACTCGTTCATGTTTTTCTATTTTCGAAAAACTCTCGGACTGAAGTAACTTGTCAGCTGGTATTCCTGGAAAGTTTTGTGGTATCGAAAGGTACGGATCACCGTATTTTTGGATCGCTGTTATTTTTCTTTGATCTCTGGGGGCTTTTTGAAGAATCGATATCCACAGTCCGGCGGCTAGAGCTATTGCATCAAAATCGCTTGATGGATAATAGATTATTTTTGGCGAGAGGTAGGAGCTTTTCATCAATGATTGAAATTCATTCAGACTGTGGAATATTTTCAGGTGTGCTGCGAAAGTCATGGGTTTGAGGGGATTGGACTCACGGTTGGTAAAGTCAATTCGTTGGAAACCATGTCACTTTGAGCAGTATATCAGCTAAAACTTGGGTATGTCGTCCGCGGCAATCCAATGGTAGCCGTCCAGCTTATGGGTGTATGAGTGAGAGATTTCCGTAAAGGCAAAGGAAAAATCTGATCACCATTCGGTTTGCTGATACTCGGCAAACTCCGGGCCCATGTCTTGTGGCACGCTGTCCAGTCCTAGGATGCTCCTCCTGATCACACTCACAGCACTGTGAACATCAGCACTGACCTCGTAGAGCGACTGTATTTTCTTCTGATGCACATCAATCGATGGACTAGTTTCACCCTATTAGCCGGCGATGAACTTATTCCGCGTGCGGGTTATGGACAAATTTACAAGTGATTCTCACCATTTCTCCAGAGAGATCGCAACAGCATTTGAAGAAGGGCGACACAGTGTAACAGAAAACAGGACCTTCCTAAAAAATTCTCAAAGGCTTTGAGGTCCATTTGGGCATGGTCTATATGTATCACGCTCACTCAACCAACCACAGCACCGGATCATACTACTAATTCATATCATCATTGATTAGATATTGCAGCTCCTCTTCAACGATGAACATGTAAGATTTAATATATGTAGTATCTTGCATTGAGGTCAGGCTTCCATATCATTGTCAACTGGGGAATGCTGCTAACCTCTACTTATTCATCGCTAAATTTCATGACAGTGATGACCGTCCAGTCTTCCGAAAAAAATTCGGAGCGTTTCTCTCTCTTTTATTTTTATTCTAAATGACGGCAATAAAGCTCAGACAGACTTCGACACGTTTCCGGAGATTTATCGCTGTTTATTTCTTCTGACTATATCAAAGGGTCAAGCAGAAATTACCCTTCAAAAATTCAGACTGGACTGCATTACTTGCATCATGAACATCATCATCGAGCATGCAAAAACATCCGTCGGGGCTTCCATTGGCAAGATCACATTCTGCTACAGTACAAGTTCTATCCGATTCAAGCCAAAGATCAGATCGTGTGGTGGCGCATTCCTACCTGTCAGTCTCCGAGATGAACGAGGATCTTCCTCGGTTCCTTCGTACTTTCGGTCTCTCCCGAAACCCGCCACTCTGCTTTGCCATCGAAGATGAAGCTGAAGGCCTCAATTTTGAGCTTCAGGACAAGTGTCAATATTCAATCATCGCCGCAGCTGCGACGTATAGTCCCATGCGCCATGGAGTCGTTAACCGGAGAAAGTGCGTCGCCGACCTAGCTGCGTCCTTTTGCGGTCAACGTAATTCGTGCTAATCCTGATTTGAAGCCTGCTAATAAATTAAGAGGTACAAATATGGAGGACGCGTTGGCTACCCTCTCGCTAATGCGAGCAAGTTAGGGCGGCCAATTGCCACTCGTAACCCCTTCGTCCAAAGTTTCGATGCGCTGCCCAAGGAGAACATCGAAACCTGATGTCCTATGTTATACCTCAGTTGAAACGTATAACCCTTGAATTTTCATCGTAGCTGGTGAATACCTTGACTTCGTTTTTTCAACGGACTTCAACAGAGGCCCGTACATATCAAGTTCGCCGATTCTTCTGGCTCAGTCAAGGACATTACCAAATGAGTTCAGATTAGTTGCCATCGTCCACACCTTCCAAATATTCAATCCACGAATGACAGGAACTGTCTTGGCTCTCAGCTGCAGTGTGTGGTCTACGGTGGACTGTTACTTCCGCAATACCCTCACATCATGTGCGAAAGTCTCACGGTAAACAGAGTGGTAACCACAGCGCTGATAGGTGTAACCTTGGGCCCCAGGGAGACCAAAATAAGCGGCAGACGCTGGGGGCTTTGAGGTTTAATCCGCGGAGGCACCTCCTTTACTTATCATCAGCTACGGGTCGCAAATAACAGCATGACTATGCGAGAAAGAAGACTGCGGGTTCTTGCACCACAGTGGAAGCTTCAAGCGCTCACGTCGTCATTGATTTTGAGGGCTTTGTATTCGTGTATACATAGTAGAGTGCGTAAAACCGGACGAAAGCAAATGAGTTGGAGTGCTAACTTGAAGTTAAGCGGATAAGTATATTTACTTGGATCCTAAGATGTCACCAAACAAACGATTGTCCATACCTGTCCTCGCAACCGTATCCGAGTCGTGGTTCGCAGCACACAGGATGATCGATAAGGAAGTGTGAGTAGGTGCGTCAATATATGTCTCGTGATGCGAAGGTACCAGACAGTCCCTTGGATCCCATCGATGATGGCAATTTCGTCCACGGTCGTGAAGGCCACGGAATTTACCGATCGTGTCAGATAAGTGGGCGCTCGTCAGAAAAAATTTGTTTGGTGGAAGGTAGACTGGGGTATTACGGTGGAAATAACTACATCTCCCTTGATTGTGTACGTGTGGTGGCCAATTTGTGGGCTTTGGCCAACATGGTAACACCCCGACGGCAGAGAGGGCTCGTAGGCTTCGTAGCATGGATTAATATTCCTTTTGGCTTATATTAGGGACTTGAGCACATTGGAGATTGATGGAGCTGACTGGCATCGACCGTTCAGGCTCATTGAACATTCAAATCTGACACGTTGATGGAATGTTCCTGTGTTAACAAATCTCGACACGCTTCCGACAGAGTTAGCAACGGAGAAATAGGATATACTGCTGTAAGGCATCAATCGTGGCTACCCCGTCTGCTCACTTGCCACCGGGGCCGCTTGCCGTTAGGGTTGCATTTGAGGAGAACCCTTTCCATTAAGCTTGGAAATTGGAATTGAATTTCGTCAGTCCAAATATCGTTGCTGTTGAATGTGCCCTATATTAAAAGGGTCTGCGAGATAGGGATTGCAACAGGAACCGCAATGCCCTGACGAAGCTTCTGTCAGGCCCATCGAACAAGTGAACTGCTGGAAGCAGAAAATGAGGGATATAGCAGGTCAGTTTGCGAATATGACACCAATACACCAAATCTGTCGGAGAGATTGCGTTCGCCATGGAAGATGTAGGGTCGAGTAAGCCGGACCTCAGACCCTCTCATCAGAGTTGTGATTACGAGGCATACCAACGGCGGAATCGTTGGACGGGGCGCACCTTCCGATGGATGTTGGCCAGCTCTAGAGCTGTGTAGATAAACGAATCCCGCAATGGCAGCGACGCGGACAAGTGGCGTTATCGACGACATGAGGCATTGGGGGCACCAATGCAGGTGAACGTCCTGCTGCGTATTCGTTACCGTTTCCGACTTCTCACAAATCGCATGGAACCGTCAAGTTGTATGTGTCAGACAAGCTCAATCCACATAAAAAATACACTTCCTATTCCAGCGTATGTGTGCGGAAATTAGTATTTGGGTCCGTGGCTGACGAGGTTACGCCGTTTGCGGCCGCAAAGATTTTGCTTCCGTTCGAAGTTCGAAGCTCCCGATCGGCGGCAATAAAGCATCAGCGATCTGGCCGAAAACGTCCTAACGTTTGTACTCTACAAAATAGCAATATTGTACCAAAAGTGAAATCCCTTGTGCTGTAAAGAGTGAAAGGGATTGCCATCCATGCAAATCATCACTATAGCAGCTGTCAGGTGAGAGTGGGTGAAGCTAAGAATCGATACTGAGTCGTGTCAACGGATATGCTTGACTCGGAATTCTTACACCATGGAGAAGAAACGTGTGAAACTTTTGCCTTGCGGTTGAGAAGACTTCGTCGGTCGTGCCGATGGGACTTTCCATGCCGAGACGTGCTTTGGGGCTGCATACCGACTGTATTTGGAACTCAGAACGTGTACCTGATAGAGATCCAATTGATCGCGTCAAAAACGTTCCTGGAATTCGAAGCTGCAAATTCAGAATTCTTTACGCGCTTACCATGGCACCCTGGATGACTGAACCACAATGAAGTCGCCGTTTTTGTAGAGCCTGTAATTAACGGCAGTCCTTAAATATGTTCCATTTTTTGTTAGCAGAATCATTCGCTCCCCATCCCCCACCTAACTTATCTTCACGGTTTAACTACCGTGCTGTGCAAACAAACATCTCGTCAATCACTATCCATATCAATCAAGCAAAATGGTCAACTGGCAGTCACCAGATGAACTTGAGAGAGATTCTCGTATGTGACATTCGGGTCTTCAATCATACGCAATCGGCCATCTAACCTATCCATCCAGTGATTTTTATCAAGCTCATGCATGCCTTGCTAGGCTTCTACGCGTGAGTATCGGGAATGACATCATTGAAACTGGGTATATTAAGCTGAAACTATCTTGAATAGATGGGAGTTCGCAATTTCTCTTGATTTTGACTGGGCGATCTTGACTGGCAAGAAGAAGTTCCGGTGGCCTTTGGTAAATCATCATATTCGTTGCTCGGGATATGCCGTCTCACATCCAGCAATCAGTTTTTCTACTTTGCCGGCCGTTACTTGTTGCTTTTTGCGTTGATCGGAATGTGAGTGTATTATTAAATCTTCACTGAAAGCTTGCTTATACAATTTACAGTGCGATCGCTCTCGATACACCAAAGTATGGACCGCCCATCCAGTTTGAACGAATTTGAGCTGATTCATTGCACAGAGAGATAAATTGTCAAGCATTGTATTCGTTTATTCAAGTCTCCGGTGATGGAGCAGTCGGTTTGGCCAGTATCAATTTGTCTTTGCGAACGTAAGTCCTGACAGCCTTCACTTAGCGCCAAGCGAATACTCATTCTGTCATGTAGAGTTGCAATCTGGTCACAAAACAAGTACATCATCGCCCTCTTGTGCCTTATCGTTCTCGGCCATTGGTCTCTCATTTTGCAAGGTACATTCAGAATGTTCCTCATGCTTCGGCTGCCCTAACATCAAATCAAGGTGTTCTTCTCACCGCGGCATGGGTGCCTGGAGTTGGTTGTGCGATTATCAAGAGCAATAACACTGTTCTTGCGGCTACTTTCATTTACTCCATGTGTTTCGACCTCATTGTCATGTGTCTGTCGGCCTACAAACTTGCCTGGGCCCCCCGACGCACTGGTGCTACAGGCCAAAGTACCCTCGTGCGCATGATCTTCGCTGATGGATTGATCTACTTCTTCATCGCGTAGGCAAACTTTTCGATATCTCTCGTTGATTACAGGCTAATGTCCTTGGTTCAGTTTCTTGGCCAATCTGCTCGCCACCACATTCATGGTCATGAGCTTGAACGCTGTGATGGGGATCATCTTCAACGTCCCTGCTGCCATCGCGTCAACTGTCAGTACTCAAATCACTTAACAGTCATCCACCCATACTCATCCGCTCACAACCTTAGATCGTGGCATCCCGTGTTGTCAGGCGGTTAACAAATTACCAAGTTGCAGGCCCAGAGGTCTAGTGAGCCTATCAGTTTACAGCATATCGCATGTCAGCTCATCACTTTATACAGCGCTTCTTCAGGTCAAAACTCAGGCATTAATTTTCGTAGCACCAATGCCGCTTCCCGCACAGCCATGGGTACCGTCTCAGCAAAAGGAGTGACCAACGTTCACGTTGAGGTAGGTCTACGAGTGTTGGGCCTGGTGATATCCATACCTAACTTGCATCTAGATGGAAACCTACACCCGCGCGGAAGATATCGGCGATATTGAAGCATTCCCATCGATGAAGGGACATGATCAATCAGATAACAAGTCTTCAGTGGTCAGCTACGAGGACATGAAGCACACTCTATAACTGCCGCGTGGACCATGATGGATTAGAGTCCCTTGGATAGGTGAGATCTCGTGGTTGCCTTGCGTTGCTCGATGGCTGACTTCCAGAAGTTACATAGATGGGTTTATATGCGTATAATGTTCGATATAACCTATGGGGGTTTAGCGGGAAGTGCGTGCTGCACATTACAAAAGTGACTCAGCGTCACCCAGCACTGTACAATGGCATACCAGCACATACTGTAATACTACTCTGACATTACTTTCGGATCAGAGTATTCGATTTCCACTCTTTTACGGATTCTTGGATTTTTTTTTTGTTTACTATGACTTAGCACTACACAACAATGAAAACATTCAAACATATAAATTGATTTTGGATCGGTCCAAGGATTGCAGCTACAGTAAGACATAGCTTACTCAGGCTACGGTAGCTGGTGTGCGGAAGCAGAGTGGAAGCAATTGAATTGGGTTCTCGTGAGCCTTTACATAAGGCTTTGAGGAAGCTTACCAACTAGGGACTTGAATGATGTACTTGTATATGAGCTGTATGTAGATTCCCACTGTTCCTAGTAAAGTGGAATCCGAATACAAGACGAAGTCCGGGTTTTGTTTTTGAACAAGGATGGATACCATTGTATCTACAGCGCGTTCGCGCTGGGTCGTCACTGCCGTGGCTCTGTTATTCTTGAAAGTTGCCGTTGGCAGATACTTGTCTTTGCGCAATGCTTTCCACAGCATAAGGTGTGTTCAATGTTAAATCTGCGTTTTTGAAGCGTGATCTGTAGCGTTCCACCTGTACGAATTCTCAACATTTTGGTAGGAAATATCCCGGGGGGCGCATTCTATGGATTGACCCGTTCCACTCCTTGGCTCTTGTGCTTGCCCCTGTTTTCCCGCGCCCGAATCAAATAGGATATTATGGAGGGAAGCTCTTTTGTGAGTATTGTGTCGGTTTGGTCCCTGGTGTGTTTAGCCCTCATACGGGGGCGATTCTGCAGTCTACAAGGAATTTGGCGCCACTATTTTCGCTTCAGTTCGGTTTTTAACCTCCCAGCGGTTCTTTTGGGTTGGAGATGCAGAGGCTTTGAAGATAATCACGTCAGATCGGAATACATTCCAAAAGGACATTTCTCAAGTAACTTTGGCACGATCCAATCAGTCCACTCACTTACAGAAGTCATTTTTTTCAGTACGAGGCTTTGAATTTTTTTGGTCCAAATCTTGTCAGCACGGAAGCTTCTGACTGGAAGAGACACCGTGCTGTTGCAAAACCTGCGTTTAGCGAGGCAAGCATTTTTGCTACTGTGTTTATTCTGACCAACTAAATATTTACTTGTCAGGCAAACGTTGCTCTTGTTTGGACTGAAACTATTCGAATAGTCAACAAGTGGTTCCAACAATTAGATGTTGCCGCCAAAAAGTCACCCAATGGTACCAATGGCTTCATTGTCGACCTAGTTTCGCCGATGGCGCAGGTGAAACATCCAGTTTTATCCTGCGAGTGAAAACCAATGACACTTCACAACCAGGCGACCCTACTAGTTATCTCAGCAGCTGGGTTCGGTAGACGGGTATCATGGACAGCCGACTCCTTCGACGAACCACCGACGGGATTCAAGCTCACTTTCCGCTCAGCTGTGATGAATTCCGTAGAGAATGTCATCTTCTATGTCCTGACACCAACCTGGTTCAGCAAGCTCTTGTCTTTCGTCAAGATCCCTTATCTCTCGTCCCGGGCACACATCACACAACAGGGATTCGAACAACTTGAACGTCATATGCTAGACCTTGTATCTTCAGCCCGTGCTGAAGTCGCAGAAGGGAAGACGTCGGGAGGTGTCTCAGATGCTGCGTTGCTCAAGAACCTGGTGGGAGCCAATATGACTCAAGAAGGTGACTACAAACGGTTGACAGACGGCGAGCTTCTATCAAATATTTTTGTGAGTGATTATTTGGTTTACTTTGCAGTTTCTCATCCTTTCTTCAGACCTTCCTTTTGGCTGGCCATGGTACGCTCAAACTCTTCAGTTATTTTATGCACCCTGCTTGATAATCCATGAGTAGAAACATCTGCTCACTCTCTTAGCTTCGCATTCGTTCTATTGGCTCTGTACCCGGAGGCGCAGGAGAAGCTTTATGAAGAAGCTTCTCGTCTCTGGCCAGGTGATGGCCCAACAACAGACCTCGATGTGGTCGGTGCTTCAATTTGTTACTTCTATTGCTGGACAGCCTGACACTTCTCCATAGACATACAGGGACGGGTTTTCGAAATTAGTAATGATCGTTCACTCCAATGATATCAATAACTTAACCTTTCCATTCATCAGGAATACACTCTCGCCCTTTTCCGAGAGACTCTGCGTCTTTATCCATCTGAACCTCGCCTTGCAAAAGACGTCCACTACGATTCAGTATTACCCGCAGTGCATTTCACGCCAGGATCCAAAGGCTCGCCAACAATCGAGGGACATCCGTTCTCAGTTGCTGTCCCGGCTGGTAGTGTCCTAATTCTGGACATATGGGCACTGCATATGAATCGTGAGCCAATTTCCACAACAATACACCTTATGCTCATTCTTGGATCAGCATTGTACTGGGGCGACGACGTTGAAGAGTTCAAACCAGAAAGGTTCCTCGATTCCGACTCGTATCGTTGGCCGCGCAATGCTTGTACGTTGACCACTGTCCATGGTGCCGTGCTTTGCTCACTGTTGGTTGCGCATCAGTCATGCCTTTTTCGAACGGAGCGCGTTCTTGCATTGGCCAACGTTTCGCACTCACCGAGAGCGTGTGTATCCTTGCAAATGTCGTCCGTCGATACGAAATCCTCGTGCCTGATGATCTTGCGACGAAGTCCATCCAAGAGCAAAAAGATGCACTTTTGAAGTGGACGACTGGAGTCACGATCACGCCAACAAATGCTCGAGTCAAATTTCGTCGGAGAATTTGAGGGGAGAATCTATATCAGCTAGGTTCATTGTACACACATGAAGGTCTTGTAATGTCGTCTCCCCGACTATCACAATGAACAGGATCTCGCGTCAAAAAGTCGCTAGTGTCACGTGACAGTCGCTAGTGTCACGTGACAGTCGCGTCGCGTGACTGATAATGTCAATTTAGCTGCGCGATCAATAAAACGCGCTCGGGGAACAACTATACAATGGCCCTCCGGGCACCCCTGGTCCCGGGCAATGTCACACGGTTAGCCCCATAGGTTTGACAGTTGCACTGCAGAGAATCGATAAACTATGGAGCTTGAGAGAAAATCTAACATCCTGCATCATATACTAGTAACACTTATAACGAAGCCACCGAGCACTTGACGTTTCAATTTTCGTCTGCTCGGGGGGGGGATTTATTGTGAATCTATTCCTTCTAGATTCGCTTGTTCGAGCCCTTGACGTTTCAATTTCCGTCGTGCAGTGTAAGTATGTGTCGTTGGAGTAGACCTGTGAATTTACATTTGAGCCTGCTATTTGCTTGCAAGATTTGTGCTAAAGTAGTTATGTTAGAGGCGGTCCAAGTGAGTATTGATAACGAAAATCTCCTCCTTTGGAGATTTTCGTCATTAATACTCATTTTATCGTAGAATATTCGTAGCTTAGATGCGATAACGGAGTACGGTATGATAGGAAGGAGGAGACAACAATGATGCGACAAACAGAATTAACCCGAACTACGACGGAAGAAGCGGGCCGGTTTACAAAATCGAAAATGAGATTGTGAACTACAGGTGCAGCTTAATACCAAAGTTTCCTGCTTCGCATATCGCCCTTACTACCCGATCTATTGCGTTCTCGTCCTCGACAATCAGCACCCTTGTCTCGGATCCTTCTACTACTCGCTGGGCGATGTCTGTTAAGGTTTTCATTTCCATGCAAAGAGAGGTCCGAGTTGCCCTCACTTGTAACTGATTCGCTCCCGCTTTCTGTTATCACCAGTACGCCGTCTCCGATATCCACTGAATTAGCGATTGCGGTTGCTACGGCGTTGGTCGTAGAACACAAGTGGAGGAAAGACTTGGCGCCGACGTTTCGTTCCACTGTGAACACGTTAACGACTTCTCGGGAATTATCCACGCGGTCGACTTTTTCGCACCGAACACAAAATAACCTCGTCCCCCGGCGCTGTGTGCGACGTTGGTTAACGGTGCGACGTTGGTTAACGTTGGGTTAGGCATGATTTTCGCAATGTCACCGAGCCGGGCTTTTGTACTACGATTTATAAGCAGTTGAGTCTTGTGATCTCGTGCTCGGTCGTGATAGCGCTTATATGGTCAAATCGCGGCGCTGTTCTGCCCCTAGTAGAATTTTAAATCGTAACGGTGCCGGGGAGGTGCTGCCGCCATATTTGAGGTTCGACAGTATCATCCTCAACCCCTCTTCGGTTGGTTTTCGAGCTCCCTCGTCGAGAAATCGCTCGTTGAAAGGCATCAGGTCATATCGAACACGACGATTCGCCTCTCGGAGTCTCCGCGCCAACATTTACTACCGCTGAGGATCTAATGTAACAATGTGACAGGATTCGTCGGCCAAAATCAATGGAGCGTTTTACCTGGTGGCGGGCAGGGCTGACGATCAGTTTGTACTTACCGTAAGAGCCTAGCAAGTCCGAATATTCTTATTGCTCGCTTTGCCACAAACGTGTCACGCGTACGTTGTCAAGTGGGAGGATTCATAGGACTGCATGTTGTGCCATCGCACGTCAATACTATGTCTCACTCTCGGGAGCAGTTCCACAGGCATCGCACGTAGTCCCCTCTGCGAGACATATCTAATCATATCGCAGTGCTCCGTATAATCGCTCCATATGCTCAGGTTACCTCTCGAAGATATCCATGCTGTACTTGACCATCTCCCGCTTGACACATTGCAAAAACTTGCATGTGTATCATCCCTATATCGTGTGGTGGTGATCAACTACCTTAATCGACGAAAGTCGACACTATTCGCAAAGCACGTTGAAGACATAACCACTTTCAATGACATGCTACGACATACCGGCTCTGTCGTGTCTGGCTCGCTGGCCTTGCAGCTCATTCTTCCCCGAGCTAGCATCAACTGGCTCGATACAGACATGGACATTTATGTCTCACTTCCACAGAAGTCCACTGTGGTGTCATTTTTATTGGATCGACGATACGTCGAGGTCAACACGAAGCATGCGAGCTCGTATTATCCACTCTCAGCTATTCATTCTGTCGTCACGATGGTCAAGGAGACAAAACGCGTTGACGTCGTCATTTCAAACACGATAGATGCCATCTACCCGATCTTTCAGTTCCACAGTACTCCCGTGATGAACTATATTGGTGCAGACGCACTATTCTCAGCCTACCCTGACTTGTCAACCAGTTTCTGGGGACTGGACAACTTTTCCTCCTCACGGCGCAGCGGAGATTCAATCGAGTATATGCGTGCGCGAGCAAAGTATAAGCGCCGCGGTTTCAACATTCAGATTGCATGTGCTCCTTGCGACGTAAAGGTCATGGGCGAGCATGTCAGTCAAGGCTATACCCACTGCCGCAGAGTCATTCGCACGTCAGATGATATCGATTGCCTACGGATGAGCTTGGATGCGACCAAACTGCCCGAGGATAAAAGTAAAGAGGGAGACGCAGTTGTTGTGTGGTCTCTACAAGGACCCTGCAGTAGTGATGTCCCGGTAAAGAGAAGTGTGCGTTTGATTGTTGTATGAAAACTCTCTCATAATCTGCATGGAATCGATTCTGGACTGCCCATAGCTCCATACTACTGTAACATACGTCGCTACTTAATTACCTCACCCTGGGCCTCTTGCGCATATTTTACGCCATGTACACAATACAATACTGCCCGTTGCTTCAATTTTTCTTCTTGACAAGCGGAACGATGTCGAACCGACCAGCGCTGGTAAAGCAAGCTCGGTAAATTATAAACGTCGTTCAACGTAATTGGCAACCTCACCTTCGAATAACTGCATTGACTGCAATGATATCTTTGTCTGTGATGTCGAATATTTCGAACAGACCCTGGCCGATTCGAGAGTGTTTGATCACCAAGATGTTTCCGTAAAACGGAGTCTCCACAAGTCGGGGGGGTGCAATAGCGTTGGCTAATAAGTTGTAGGGGGGGAAAGTGTAGGGATCTTCGACGAACAGAGTATACGAGAAATCCAATGGGACAGAGCCGGGTAGCTCGTTCAAGGTTCTCTGGAGGTGGAGCCGATGCGAATTGTGAGCATGATCACCTCGCTGTCTCACCCAGCAATCAACGTCCAGATTGAACAAGGTTTTGACCTTGCTAACCCCGACGCTGACGGGAACAGGCACGATCATCGCCTCAGTGCACAGAGTAGCAAACAGTAAACCATCGTAGGATTTACGAAAGCACTGATAACATATGTTAGAAGTTTTGAATTCAAGGCAAAGTCGTGGCCCGTACATACCGGCACATGACACTTTATTTTTTCCTTGCGCATCATGACATCATAGGACAAGGAAGGAGGAGGTCTAACAGTGAACGCCTCCCCCGATGTATCGAATGCGCGGGAGAAATTGCCGCAGTGCGGATTATGACAGACGGAGTTGATTCGCCAATCAGCATTGCTGCGCTTGACAAATTGTTGGATAGAGTACCGCATGTCCCAGTCCATACACAGCAGAGCGTTATCGGTACCCGCATGTCTCCAGGCGGTGGGACATAAATCACCACAAGGGTGGTGAAGAAAATCATTCGTCTCGCCAACGATGATGTTGGGACACGACATGCAACCCATTGATTCCTCGTTTTGTACCACACGCTTTCCGATGTTCGTGAGTACGGTGCGATGCGATAGGGTGATGTCAGGGTACAAAGTTACGAGACCGCCGGCCGTCATGAACGTCATGTCGGCAGTGCTGGGACTGTTAACGACGACGTCAAGAATATCAGAATGAATGCTTTCTGATACAGTGATTATCCTATTCCCCAGAATATATGCCCAAAAGCTCTTGATGCAAGGAGACATAGAATCTTCGACCAGAAAGTCCTTGTCCAGTTGATAGTCGTTGTCGATCAGCCATTCCGTCAATTTCTTCAAGCCTCCGCCACTAGCCACGACGATGTTAAGGTCTCTTGGCGCAGAAGTTATGACCTTTGGCTCGTATAGCATTCGGAGCGCCACTGACCCGGTGATAACAGCCTTGCAGCGATACAACACGGTAGGAAGTTCTGATGCACGAGCCGGAAAGAATCGTCGTGTCTGTGATTCAAATCGAATCTGAGCCACGCAGAGTGCTACGGGTCGGAGGTCTCTACACGTATGGCCCAAGGCAATGACTTCGGGGAGGGCACATATCTCCATCACTGAACGACAGAGGTCGGCATTCCGAGTGACTTCGCAATTGTCAATGCTCTAACTTTTTTTTTTTGCGTAAAACTAATAACTCACATCTTTTGGCAGCATAACCTGAACGGTGTACAGCCGGAGAAACAGGTGCACTACTGACCGCCCCAAAGTCGAGGATAAGCATAGTGATATGAGAATGGGTCAAATCAAAACAAGCCAGCGAAATGTATTGGTATTCCCGTCTATCATTCACCTGCGTGTTATAAATTCGAGCCTTTGTCAACCGCCACGTTGACCCGACACCACCAAGATGTCGAGGAATGCTGTCGGAAGTCGATGAAACACGCCGTCCGTTCTAACCAGTTTAGCAGGGGGTAATGACACACTGTCAATAACGCAGATAAATTTTTTTGGTTTACAGGTCATTGCCGCTCTGTTGGGTATTTCAAATTAAAGCTAGCTGCTTGCCAACCGCCCATTACTGAAGACACGGTACTTACCTTCCCATAAGCGTGTTAATTACGCTGATATTATTATTGCAAAAAATAACCATATTCGTCACTAACGCATTCCCCCGAAAGGAGCACGGAATATGTCAATGTGGGGTGCTCGACGATGACAATGAATGGATTGGATGAACGGAGGCCCTTGGAAAAAATTATCTCCCAACACCAAGTCGTCGGGAGTAATTAGCGGCGTGACTCCCTTGTCAATGTTGATATCTAAGTTCTGACATTGGATTCTCGTGAGACGATAGACCAAAGATCGAGATTCGGCAGATCAATACCTGTTGGATGGTAACAGGGGAATCGATGGACACATGGTGGTAGCACGGGTATAAAGTACAAAGCACAAAGCTTAGAACTGACCGCGTGCGTCAGCTATGACTCCTGATAAAGCAATCACGGCAATGCATAAGGCTATGCACCGAATCATTCCGGTCAGTAGTTTATATTGCGGTAAATCATCTTGCTCACAAGGATAATTATCAGCGATATCTTGAATATATATCTGTGGCAATTTTCTACTTTTCCGATAGTGAACCTCGCCTAGCCCTAGTGCCATTGGATCACGAGATCGAAAATGCAAGTTCCGTGGATGACCTATGCATGTGGTTCTGGCTAGGAGAGCATTGCATTGTAGGAGACTCGCCAACTGTGTGGAACCCTGGCCCTTTTCGCATAACCCGTATCGGCCAGACAACAACGTCTGAGGAAGCCGCGTGGGGATACACCTTTTGCTTCGAGAACAGTAGCGGGAGGTCGCACTTGCAGCCAAATCGGGTTGTTCGGCGCTATACCAATGCAGGCAACGACGTTCCTGGGTCTGTTGGCACGGTGGTGATAGCAAAGCACGAGTGGAAAAGCGGAGCACCGCTCGAGATGCGCGAGGATGATATTGGAGAGGTAATGGTGATATACAAATCGTAAGTGATGCACACACCTTGGGCCACGGATCGTGAAATAAACAGCATTGCAGTATCGTACAATCCTACGGCAAATCTGGAACCAAATAAAGCGGCGGCAGTTGACGTTGATATAGTGGTAGGCTGGGTACGATTGTATGCTTTTGCGTTTGTCAAAGTTGCTCAGGCCTGCGTTGGTGTTCAAATCTGTCGTTAAAACAAACAAAAGAAAAGCAATGTGTGCCCTTCAACGTAACGCGAGGTCTCGTGGTCCGAAAGAGTCCATGGCAATACGACCGTCTTCGAGAACAAACAACCACAAACAGTGTCTTGTGCATTGTCGGAATATTTCCACTACACTCCCGGTCTATGTGGATATTGGTATGCAGAGGTCAAATGTGGTACTCAAAGGAACGGTTCCATTGCAATTGTTCCGGGCGAAATCTAACCAGGAACCAACGATGAAATCGACTTCTACGGGAAGTAATACGCCAGTGGTCACGTGATCTGAAACTTTGGTGTTTTGTAACTGTGTTTCGTACATTGCCGCAATATTTCCACCGAATCTCTTCAGATGTTTCTCACAGGAATAGGGGGTTCGGGTAAAAGTTTTGTGATTAAGGCAGTGGTTGAACTATTCGAACGGTGTGGTGCATCTTCTGAATTGCTTCTGAGCGCTCCGACTGGCTCTGCTGCGGTTCTAATTGATGGTTATACCATTCATGCTCTGACGTTCCTTCCAAAGAGTAGATACAAGCCCAAGCAGGCTGACTTAGAAGCTATATGGAAATCAGTGCGCTATCTTGTGATCGACGAAGCCTCTCTTATCTCAGCTGAGTTGCTCAGTCAAATATCCCACCGAATATGTATGGCCAAGGGCTCGACGACAGACGATGTGAGTGAAACCCCTTTTGGTGGTGTGAATATCATTTTTGCAGGGGACTTTGGCCAACTGAAGCCTGTTATGGCACATGCGCTTTTTAGTCATGAATTGGTCAATCGACTTTCCAACAGAGCCATGCAAACACCTTCCGGACAGACCGCACTCCATGGTGCTTATCTCTGGCGATCGATCAACACTGTTGTGGAGTTAAAGAAAAACTGGCGAGCCAAAAAAGACCCTCGTTACATTGCATTGTTGAACCGCCTGCGCATCGGTCGTGCTAGGACGACTGCTGGGACTACTGTCACCGATTACAATGGTACAATTTACGCTGACTACACAATGAGTGATTATGATGTTCTGAGAGAGCGGACTCTGCAAAACATAGCTAAGACAGATCCTCAAGCTCTGCACAGTTTCGATGGCGCACCTATAATCGTTGGCCGGAAAGTTTTGCGAGATGCTCTCAATGCACAACTTGTCCGTCGTTTTGCTAGACAAACGAATCAAACATTTCATAGCTATCATTCCAGAGATAGACACAACGGTCAAGATGTCCGAGGTGATCAGCAAGAAAGGCTATGGAGAGTCCGGTCTTCGGCAACGGATGACTCGTTAGGAAAGTTACCCCTTGTTCCAGGGATGAAGGTGATGATTACCGAGAACGCTGCGATATCGTGTAAAGTAGTGAACGGCGCTGAAGGAACGCTGCAAGATGTTGTGTACGAAGAGGATGCGCAAGGGAAAAGATACGCAGTATGTGCTTACGTTCATATTCCTGGCTCAGGGATCAATGCCCCAGGACTGGGAAACGATATTGTCCCAATTTTACCATCAAGCTCGTCTTTTCAGTACAAATCACCGCATGGTGTTCGGTTCTCGGTTAACAGAAAGCAGCTACCGCTTTTGCCTGCATATGCCTTTACCGATTTCAAAGTTCAAGGAAAATCGTTTTCTAAGGTCATATTAGACTTGAGCAGCGCGCGTTATCTTCAGAATGCGTATGTTATGCTTTCAAGAGCTAGCTCGTTAGACGGTGTGGCCATTCTTCGCCTGTTTGGCAGCAGAGTAATTCATTCTGATTTATCCGCAGAATTCAGACAAGAGTTCTCTCGACTTCGCGAACTAGATGAACTGACCAGAATCAGATTTGAGCAACGAGCACTGGTAACACCTTTAGCTGCAGGAGATGACAACTTTACATGATAGATTGAGCAAATGCATTGACACTGGGCCTTGACAGGCTCAGGCAGAGGCATGGGCAAAGAGCTGCAGAGGCACTCGATGAATTGCGTAGAGTCTGAAAGAAGGGGACGGGGGTAAGTGTGTCTCGGGATTTGGCGACGGTCGGTGCTCGGTGTTTGTGTTTGCAGAGGGTCTGTTATCAGAATCCACGGATGGTCTGTCTTCGGGACGGATGGTCTGTCTTCGGGACCCATGGGCGGCCTGGACTCCGGACCCGCAGACCTGGGTCCCCCCCCGGGTGACTGTGTGTGTTGGGGCTGCGATTCCGGCTGCGTCTGCTGTGAGCGCCCCCCCCCGGACTGGGCTTGCGATTGTGAATCTGAAGCAGAATCAGAATCAGGGTGCGGTTGGGGATGCGAGTGTGTGTTGGGATCCGGATGTGAGATTAAATGTGATTGTGAGTGTGATTGTGGCTGAGACTGAGACAGAGGTGGCGATTCGGGTGAGGATGATGGTGCCGGCGCCCCCCCCCCTGGGCGTATCTTTCCACCTTCTCCCGAGCCCGAGGCAGAACTTGAACCGGCCCCCCCCCACGGTGGTGGGATCGAGGACGACGAAACCGACCCCGTATCCGAGCCCGAACCCCCCCCCGAACCTGACCTTTTCGAGTCCGAACCTGGAGACTGTGAGGCTGAGTGTGACCCCCCCCCTGGAGCCACCTCATCAGTGGAAGGTGAAGCTAGAGTCGGACGTGAGCGTTCCGTATGTGAACGCCTGGACGGAGACCGCATCCCAGCGCCAGTTCCACTACACGATGCGCCCCCCCCCTCACTCCCCTCAGAACATCCGGATCCCGAGGACAAGGATCCCCGCACTGATCCAGCCCCAGATACTGTTATAGAGTGAGGATCCCGTCGAATACGAGGACCTCCTCCGTCCTGCGCTTCCAACCGATCCATAAATGAACCGAGATCCTCGTCAGGGAATCGAGTCGATGCAGGATCGGCCACATACACCTGTCCCGAGTCCACAGACGCGTGGTTCGCATTCGAACATTCATCACTGTTTACATTCGCACAGACGCCGGGGCTAGGACTTGCACGACCTTGGCGCGCCCCTCGGCCTCCCACATGTCCCACTTCCACTGCTCGAGATGCGTGAGGCCGTACACGCGCAGAAGCGATACGGGGCAGTAGTACTCCTGGGAGTAGTGGGAGTGAAAGTCGATGCGGATGTAACGGTAGAAGTCGCCGAGGGCTGTCGGGGGATGGAAGGACTGCGTGGTTTGTTATAGACAGGTAATGTTAGTAGGTGGACCGTGATATGACACGGTATGCAATGAACGCACCTGAACCCCACGGACGTTCTTTGCCCTGTACGTGCCGGCCAAGACCCATCCCTCGTCGGTGCTGGTGTAAGTCTTCGCAACGCTCACCGAGAAATCCTTGAACACCCCACTGAAGAACTCGAAATTCGCCAGCTGCACGGTGTCGATACGGATATCCTCACACAGCTCCACCACTACAAACTGCCTCTCCTCCTCGCCTTTCTTACTCTTCGCCTTGGAGCGCGAGTTGGACGTACACGGCGAGAGCATGTACTTGTCCTTCTTCGAGGACAGAATCGATGCAGCCGAGCGGGCGGACCGGTGCGCAGAGTGAACGCGAGCTGAGCAGTCGGTCGACGCGTAGTTGAACCGGTCCGTCAGCGGAACCCGGAAATGCGGCGAGCGCAGATCATCCCGATCCAGCGCCCGCCCATCACCCATCCCCGCCTCTTGCACACGTGATGACCAGTTCCCGCCGCTCCCATCCCCACTCTCTGACGCACTCTGCTCCGCCGCAATGTCCCGAGGCGCGCCGGCTCCGTCCGCGCCCTCTATTTCCCGACCATGCCCGCTCTGTGCCCGAGCCTGCATCTCCAGCGCTTGTTGCTTTTCCTTCCATTCCTCAAAGGACATGAGTATCGTCACGTCTTCTTCGACGGGCTCGGCGGGCGGCAGTGGTTTGAGGCAGCATATCCCTGGGGGTTCGCGGTCTGCTGGGCGGTGGTAGATGATCAGTGCGCGGAAGGGGTCGTTGTGCGAGTGGCCC